>JAEIFU010003960.1:0-21652 GCA_018904235.1 Lordiphosa stackelbergi | reverse complement strand
TAGGTCATCCAATAACGTTGACATTATGATGCAGAAATATTCTCTGTATTCTATACTATTTTGTGCAAAATTTTCCAATTTACATTTCTCATATTGTCCAAGCATATCGGGAATTTGTCGCAATATCATTTTACAGGTTCATTTTCATGTATTAGCAAGAGCGTATCTCAGTTGTCCTGCAGTCGATATTGCACTAACATACTTCGGCTTTCAGTTAAAACATCATTTTATAAATAGAAATTTTAAATTCATTATATTTTACTAAATTAACTCGAATCTAAAAGAGCAATTTTTTCTGGGTTAAGCCCATTTCGAACTTTAAACGCATTTTTCTCAAAATGGATTATTTTGAGTTATGCCAGTATTGAAGTAAGTGAGCGATATGACAAAATACATGTTTTCGGAATTCATATCGAATAATATTATAGACTTCCGCCCATAGCTGTCGGATTGTGGCACCCAAATTTCTGGAAGCAATAACAGGTCACCTGCAAAATGCACCAAGCCTGGCCACTAAGCGGAGTTTGTAAGCATAGCGAGTGAGGGGTTGGAGTTGCAAGGGGAGCATCAAAGAGATCTGCGTAAAATGTTTCGGAAGATAGCAGCGAGTCAAGCAACCTTCCAGTTGCGGTAAAGGAACAATAAATAACACTGTAAAACCATTTGTGCCTTGCAATACGCTCTTTTTCTTCATTCGAAATAACATCTTGCAATAGCAAATCCTATCTCTTCAGCACCTAAAGAATAATCAGCAGTAGTATTAGTTTGGTTTGGCTGCCACCGAGGTTCATTTGAGAAAAGTTATTGATTGCACTGTTGTGGACATTAAAGATACATGGGCAGTACTGCGGCAATTTGTGTCTTTTTTCCTCACCTTACAACTTTAAGTAGGTTGATTGCTTCATGGAGAATGCCAAACTTGCACCTATAAAAGTTTACTACTTTACTACCACTTACAAACATCAAGCGCTTCTTGGTATGTGCAGATTCATGCCCTAATGGTCAGCCAGCTACTTTCCCTACTTCGATCTCTGCAACTAATGCATTATTGACTAAATCTGCTACAAAGCTGCTGATTTACAAGTTGCTTTTAAAAATAAAACAACCAATAATTGTTCTTAAAATTCATTTTATCAATTTTTTTAACAATTTGGAAAATTCACTTTGGCGACTGAGAATGTTATATGTAAAATGTTGTCCGTGTGAATCGCTATTTCACATCTTCACAAAATTCCATGCATTCCGATGAGATGTGCTCATATGATTAGCCTATTAGATGTTACTCAGTGGAAATAGCCTATTATTGCCTAATTTCTAGCGTAATTTCCAATAATTTTAAAAGATTGTTAACAATTTAGGGTATTTTGCCATAATTAAGAAAGTATTGCTTAAAACTTTAAAATGTTGGGAAACGTTTGTGCTATGGTCTCCGTTCGGTTTTAAGGACAAAGCCGCCTATGAATATGTTTAAGTTTTTGTTTTGTCGTGACATTTGTTACTCCATGTCGTAATCGATTAACAGATTAAGGAGTATTAGTTAGTATTAGTATTAATATTAGTATGGTTGAAAAATACATTTTTTTGTACACTTGCTAAACATAGTAAATACAAAGGTTCCCACAAAACAATTGTCATAGGTATAAGAAAGCGTCTTACGCATTTTTGTTTTTTCTTTTTATGAAAGTGTTCTGGTTGGTTATTTTTATTACTTCAAAAATTAAAATTAAATTAAAAAATTTTCGAAGGGTAGGGGAAATACAAAGTCCTTTTCCTTTCTTAATATGAGAGTGAAAGTCTCTGTAATAGAATTTTAATATAAATGTAAATAGTTAACTTTAAACTGCAAGTAGGGATTGTTACTTCCGACGAATGGCAGTGGAGACAGTGAAGGTTAGAATGCGTGTCTTGTCCGTAGTAAATTTTCTTGCACTTGATGTTGACAATTGTATATAATCTGTTTCTTAATTATTTCCTAATATTATTGCTGCTGACATTAAATAAATTTAAGCCCGCATTTACGTTTTTAAAGAAAAATTTTCACTTTTCGCTCTTCAAGAAAGACATCGAGAATGAGATTCACATTTTTTTTTGCCTTTGCTCAAGGTTACCTTGTTTGTTTTCCTTGGCCAGCTGCAGCTGCGTAGCACGAAAAGATCAGAAGTTTTGCGAAGAGAGCGAGAGGGAGAGAGAGTGAGCACGAAATTTCTCTCCTCGCCGAAACGACATGCGCAAATAGCTTATCTTAGCAAGTATTTTGTAAATGTCGTAGGCTGCCATACGACAACGCTTGCAAAAGCAATTTTACTTTAAGCTTGGTTTGCATAACGTTTGCTTAATTGCTGGCTGGGCTGATTTTGAAATGGACAAGAAAGAAAAAGTTTGGCTGCGATCGGACTACATTTAGTGGACGCGCGCTCGCCCATACATATATCTTAAATTTTATGTATATAGGCAGTAAATGGGATGAGTTTTTATACCCTTGGAGAAGGTTATTGAAATTGTGCAGATGTTTGTAACGCATGAAAGGAAGCATCTCCGACCACATATATTCTTGATCAGCGTGACGAGCTGAGTTGATATAGCCATGTCCATCTGTCCGTCCGTCTGTTTTTAAGCTATCTTTTCCGTCAGTTTTAAAGCTATCGTAACCAAACTTGGTACTTGGTTCCTTTGGTACAAATACGCTGCACATTTGTCGGAACCGGCCGGATCGGGTATAACCTATAGTTTTACCATTTAAGGAGTTTGCAAAGGTCCAAAGAATTGTATTTATCAGCGGTTTGGTGGATGCATCAAAACTTCCCCCAGAAAACCAAAGTTTGATCGGGTCATCAAAAGATCTATGTCGTCTGGCGTTGTCATGATGGAAAATGACACCTTTACGATTGATCAATTCTGGCCGTTTCTCGTTGATGGCTGCATTCAATTTGTCCAGTTGTTGACAGTAAACATCCGAATTAATCGTTTGGTTCCTTGGAAGCAGCTCAAAATATACCACACCCTTCCAATCCCACCAAACAGACAGCATAACCTTCTTTTGGTGGATATCAGCCTTTGAAGTGGTTTGAGCTGGTTCACCATGCTTGGACCATGATCGTTTTCGATTAACGTTATTGTAAACAATCCATTTTTCATCTCCAGTTATGATTCGCTTTAAAAATGGATCGAATTCATTGCGTTTAAGATGCATATCACAAACGTTGATTCGGTTTGTTAAATGAATTTCTTTCAATTCATGTGGTACCCAAATATCAAGCTTTTTCACCAGTCCAAGACTTTGTATGTGATAATGAACGGTTGATTTTGGTATATTTAACTTCTCTCCTATCTCACGCTCAGTTACATGACGATCCAATTCGATTAATGCTTTGATTTGGTCATCATCAACTTCATTTGGCCGACCTGAACGTGGCTCATCTTTAAGTGAAAAATCTCCAGAACGGAATTTGCGAAACCAATTTTGACACTGTCTTTCTTTTAAGGCTTTATCACCATACACATCACGTAACTTTTTAGCAACTCTCTCTGCGCTTTTTCCTTTACGGAAATAATAAAGTAAAATATGACGAAAATGCTCTTTTGTGGACTCCATATTAAAAAAGGGCGCCAATCAAACAAATGTAAACAAAATTACGCGCACTTTTTTTCTAAAGCAAGCTAATAGTGACAGCTAATAACTGACAAAAGAAAGAATGCAATTACAGAGTCACAAGCAGTTAAAAAAATTATAAACGCCGACTATATGAAAAATCCGCAATTACTTTTTGGGCAACCCAATATAAGAAGAAAAGTGCTTGTATGGAGCGAGCCATGAACTTCGGGAGATCGGGGTCCATAATCTAGAATATTATACCAAGTAATAAAACACACAGTGGGTGTGCCTAAGTCCATCAAAAATAAAAAACCATCCCAACATAAACAAACAAATTTTTCGCGCAAAAGATCAGCTGCTGGCTCATTGATTTTGTCATCGATTTCCTCAGCTATCCGTCTTCTCTTTCTTCGTCTTGAAAACATTCGAAAAACTTGCCCTGGGACCACCACGATCTTTAACATTTTTGTATTTGTACAAATAAAACCGCTACATTTTTCGTTCCAGCCAATCAGAATGCTTTTCCAAAATAGTTCTTTTTCGTCAATTTGTTAAAAACTCAGTTTTAATGAACGCGTTCTTCCATTTTGTTTTAAATTGTCAAACGTATCTGCATAGCCTTCGCTCTTGATCTTTTATTTTAAAATATCCGATATTTTTTTAATCTTCTCGCAATTCAAATAAAATACATGAGCCCAAATTCACATTCAAAAGAAACCACTAAAGCAGAAATTTTATATAAAAAAAATGTTACGTAACATCAAAATATCAACAAATCGCAACAAAACATTTAAAAATTCACAAAGAGAAGAAGAAGATAAACAAAACACAAAAACGCACACACGATAATCCCAACAATCGGTACAAATGAGCACAGTTACACATACAAAAAAAAAAAGAAAAAGTTGAAGCCGCTTTGATACAGATAACACAGCAATCTGCAAGTTTCTGCAGCTGAAACTTAAACCACTATAACTCTCAAGTAGGGACGATTATTTTAAAATAAATTTTCTACTTAATTTTTTAATATCCGAAATAAAACTATTTTACTCTTACAATATTAATTCCATGACGAATCGTTTAAACGATTCATTTTAGTTTCGAATAAACTTTCAAGTTGTTTGTTGTCAAAAACAAATAATTTTTAGCTTCTTTTGGGATGCTATTTTTGACAGAGGTTAGCAAAAAATCAAGAATAGCAGTCTATTGTACGTTCCAGTTATGAAATATTATCTGTTTCAACACAATTTTAGGAGAGTTTGATCGAATTCGGATGAATATATCGTATAGCTGCCATATAAAAAAAACTAGCAGAAATATATCATGCTCCAAGGGAATATAAACTTCGGTCGAGCCGAAGTTAGCTTTCCTCTATTTTTTTATTTTAAATAACTTCAGTGTGACCATATGCGCGCATACATAAAAATACATTATTTGGTTAAGCTTGTACATGGTTTTCAAATCAATGAGGAAGCAGTAGATGGCAACGAAATCCATCTAGATGGCTAACCCTGAACATGAGCAAAGCAAATGCAGCAAATCCACCTAGAATTGCAAAAACAGCACCATGAGAAAACGGGACTAAGTGTTTATTCCCTTTAAATCCTTTTAGCGGAATATCATAGCAACATTTTGAATATAAATGTTGGATATTTTGAGCGTAAACTTGGTAAAAATCATATTAAAACAGCACATTTTACTCATTTAGTTCAACCAGTACAAGTTTCGATATCCATGTGAATCACTATTAATCGTAATTGTTTACGTCAATTGCAAAAAGGTATAAAAAAAGGCAAAAATGCTGAAAAAAATAAATTGATAATTGTAAAAAATTTAGCTGAAATTGCTAAAGAAAAATTAAAAATAGCTAAATTTGTGGCTAATAGCAATTTAAAAAAAAAAGTTGCTATTATTTTAAAAGTTGCTGCATCTGGCGGCCCACAGCCACGTCAAACGCGGGCAGGCGCGTCCTAGCAGAGCACCGCTTGGAACGACCCTGGTCACTGGGTTGGCTCCGACAGGAACAGAAGAAGCATGAACCACATCGGCCCTAGCCACGTTTCATCCGAGGCTAAGAACGCATTAAGGTTAGAACCCTCCGGCAGAGAAATGAATAAAATACACAAAACACACCCGAACCACTCTATTAACGATTTTAGCAAATACTGGAAAAAAGTGTCCCAGACAAATAATACCTGTGACAACCCTGGCAGCGGCGAGCTACATCCGTGCCTCCTCACGCCAGTGCTGCCATAACCGCTTGCGAATTTTAAATCGACAAAACAGCTAAAATTGTCTTAGTTTTTTGGAAAAATTGCCCTGAAATCTACAATACAATTTCTACTTTTTAGAAAAATATTTTCTCAAAAATAAGTCGAGTAACCTTTGGCCCTTCACACAAATCGAAAGAGTAGGTTAAACTCGACTTGATCTAGCCCTGATCGTAGTTAAGAACACTTGTATATCAAATACTTTAAGACTTTAAGAACACGACCCTAGAATCACGCTCTTATCTCTATCACGATTGTAAATTGTGTTAGGTGTCGACTCTTGCGGCCGCACACAATTGACAAACAGTGAAACCCTTTTTGTGGCACTTCCGTTGCGTTTGTTTGCTAGTTTACAACCCGATGATGCCCACAACGTCCCCCTAGTCCACCGTCTCTATGTTCTTGTACTCGTCGCCTGTTGTGACAAAAGTTTATACCCCAAGCATTTGAACTGCATTTCATTACGGGAGGCAGGGCCGTGGGATGGTGGAGATCTGGGAACTGGTTCTGGACTGGCGGCACACAGTAAGAGAAATGCAAATGCAAATGGTGTTGGCGCCATATTGAAAGCTCCGCAAACTCTACTTCACCCCCCCTTAAGTCTCTTTCCCGGCACATCTTCTCGCTTGCCCGCATTTTTAGCCGCAGCGTCAGTCTTTTGTGGTCTAGGGTTTTGGTTCCGCTGGGATGGACGAAGGGTAGAGGGGAGTGTGTTTTCCAAACGAAGCGTATAAGTGGCCCTTATCGTTGGCCGGAGTTCGGCTGAGGGGTGGAAGCCCGTACCAGGCTCTATATTGTATTGGCAAATATTCTCATGACAATAGGAATTTTTATTGAATTTATGCAAAAATTGCAAATTTCATTTGCCACTCACATCGTTGTTGATGTTGTTGTTGGTGTTGTTATGGGTCTTACTTGCTGTGTAGTTGGATATGTGTTTTTAAAAAATTCTTTTTGAATTTTGCATTTTTTTATGAGTAGTTCTATCTATACAAAAACTAATATTTAACTGTCGATTGCATGTGACAGTCAATGAATTGAAATTAATGAAATGCTGGCAAAAGGTAATAAACATTTAGATAGGGAATTGTTGGGGAGATGCTAAAGGTATTGGGTGAACAAACAGAAATCAGCCGATTTGACATACAAAATTTATTATACTCTGAGGTATTGCAAAAAGTCATTCAAATTAGGGAAACTTTAAAATACTTTATTAAGGGTACTGTATATCTCCAGAATATTTTTGTTTGTTTACATTTTTTTATTTGCTGTAAAAAATTTCAAGCTGGTCAGAAAATATGTTTTACAAAAAAAAACTATTATTTAAACTATTATAAAAACTATTTTTTTCCAGAATAGAATCTAGTATTTTTAAAAAATCCCATAATATTTTTTTTTAATCAATAAATATAAAATGTTTGTAGTTTTCCAAAATGTTGTTTTTGAAATTTTTTGGCCATATTAAACCGATTTTGAACATTTTTTTTCGGTGAAAGCTTACACCCAAATGCATCAAATCCAAGTTTCAAATCTTTTAAAAAATTTATTTTTTTAGTTGTCTCATTTTTATACGCCAATATCTTTATCTATTTTAATAAGCTTATTGGTGTTCATTTTATAAACCAAAAGCAGACATTCAACAATAGATTCTTACAAAAAATTTAAGTTTTAATGGAAGTTTGTTTAAATGGGCCACGCCCCCTCCCGCCCCCGAATTTAAAAATACTCCCCAAGTTTGAAGTACATTTCAGACCTAGTAGATAGTTAGTAATTAGCAAAATGATCGATTTGAAAAAAAAAAGGATAAGGTTCAAAATAAAAAAAAATAAGCCCCGCTACCACCCCAAGACCTAAACAAAATGTATGACAATAAGGAAGCAGGAGCACTATTAAACATGTTTTTTCATGACTAACGGGTATCGAAGGATAGAGAAGCGAAGAGGGGCTACCGATCAAACGTCTATTATTTTTGTAGACTTTATTTATTTATTAAGTCGACAAAAGAGGCTGCTTAACAGCAATTACACAACGTTAGTCACAAGAGAGCAGATGCCAAGAAAAACTAACAAAATTACAAAATAAACTAATAACGACAGTGACAGATATACAAAGAAAAAATAGGAGAAAAAAAAAAGAAATAAAAAAAAAAAAAAAAGTGAAATTTAAAAATAGTTAAAAATAAAAAATTGTATGAGTCAAATTAAATAAAATAACAAGAAATTTTGACCCGGTGGGGGAAGATTTTTTTGCAGTCCGGCAAGCTACAGGTAATCATTTTCATGAGCACGAGTAGTAATCGGCATCGTGGCATCGTACGATTATAATCGTACAACCGTAAAAAATATAATTAATATTGATAACTCAAATTATTTCTGTTAACACCATAAAAGAAGAAAATCGAATAACTTACAAATCGGCTGCTGTGGAAGCAAAGTTTGGGGCCAACAGCCGGCACTCGTCTGACGACTTACGACCGCGGAAAATACCTACTCGGATCAAAAACAGTAATTATGCCAAACACACTTTTCTCCCAACCAGGTGAAAATACATGTAAGGATCATTGCATAGGCGCAGTTCGCAGTATGGGTTCTCCGTGGTAATATCGGGGGCGAGCACACCGCGGTATGATAAACGAACCGCATAAATCCTGGATTACCATTAAGAAAACTTAGATCCGCAAGATATTTTCCGCGGTTTTATGATTTGTCTAGAAAGTGGTTGGACACATTTTGATTGGCTACATTATTTACCATAGAGGTGCGGGTAACCAATTATCTTTTTGCTAATAAAAAAAAATGACCATCGGTTCCAAGCTCGTATAAAAAAAATCATTCGCAAACTCTTCAGATCAAAATAACCAAATTTTATATATTACTTAAAAAAAAATCTAAAATAAAATCGCTTCATTCTCCAATGGCGGGAGGAAACTTTGACAAACACAACAAAAATTAGTACAAAAATGTTTTGGTATATTCTTTATTAATAGCTATGTAATTTGTAAAAAAATTGCCAACAAATTCGGAATGGATTCCACCAATTCTGTAGCTTTCCACTTAAAACCATAATACCGTTTACTCTCCCGACTCTAGCTTTCTATACGTTCATTATTATTTCTAACAAAATACGACCGGCACGATGTATTGTAGAAATAAATCGAAAACTAAGTTTGATTTAAGCAGGGCATAATACCGGAACCGGAACCGTTAACCGAAATAAACCGTTTCAAATAGCGTACCAGAACCGGAGCCCGAATCGAAACCAATTTCTTTTTGGGAACCGAAAACCGTTTACCGTTTTAATTAAACCGATGTAATCGGAATGAAACCGAAACGTTGGTACCGGTACAGTTCCCGGTTTTTTAACTTTGCGGCTCTTTTATTTAAGAGTGATTTTTTGCAATTTTAGGAGTCATAATGTTCCGCGCGTTGAGCTTCAACCGAGAAAAAAATGGGGGGAGAGATAATTGATAAGAATTTCTTCTGAACCCGAAAAGTGTGGGACTCAGTTCGCGAAATTGTAAAAACGGATATTACACAACTAAACTTAAAGCCGAAATCATAGTTTTGGGCGATTTTTATTCCATTTTTAACACTGCAAATTGGAAATATTAAAAAAATTCGTTCTCTCTTCGTTTTTCAGAAATAGAAAAGCGAGAAATCCCGCTTTGAAAAAATGCTTTTCTATGTGCAATATTTTTTTGACTCTAGGTCTAAGGTTACGCTAAATTTCTGAGCAAAAAATACGTGTATCGATCTTTTACATAATATTTTTGCACAAATTTTGTCGGTTGCTGATTAATCACTGATTAATGAACTCTATCTGGTTCATTTGAATGCGCTGACGAAGTTGAGACATATACATTTTGATTCTTGGTAATTATCCTCTACAAAGTTTCCAGAATTGTGTGCGATTTTAAAAGTCGTTCTTTGTGTTCCAGCTACGCAGGTAAGCGTGCAACGACTATTCTATGGCGAAAAATACAGTGGCGTACGCGAGGGTTAAAGCCCCCTTATGGGGGAATTTTATATGATATACTACTATACTAAAATTTTTGTTACTACAACTGAAAAGTCTCCCCACTGAAAAAATCCTGCGTACCCTAACTCTGGTTAAATAGTATAATGGAGGGGAGTGAGCCGTAAGATGCTTTTTGCTATGGACTCTTCCGTCTTTACATTTAATGCAATGGATGTCACTGGTGACAAATCACTTCAGAAGAATGCTATACAGTGGAGCGTGTCAAAATTAAAAAGACGAGTTAAAACTCCCAAGAATACCTCTAATAGTATACCGATAATATCAATATTTATGAGCATATATAAAAATTAGCTACGTAAAAAATACGAAGGCTCTATAATTTTACTTTAAATGTGAAACCATTCATTTTGTGTTAAATTTTTTATTCGTTTTATTAAACAGGAATATCATGAATTAGATTTATCAGAATTTAGTTTTTTCAGTATTAAAAATAACTATTACTTATATATTCATTTTGTACGTACCGGTATATCGACAGTACGAGTACAGTATCGAAACCGAAATCCGAAATAAATTGAAAACCGAAAGGGAACCTTTAACCGAAACATTCATTTCGGGACGTATCGGTATCGGAACCGGAACCGAAATTCGTTTCCGGATTATGCCCTGGACTTAAGTAATAACAAGTAAAATGAGTAAAACGGTGCGGTTCCTACTATTCTACGGTGCCACGGTGCCAATTTGACAGCTAGGTAATCGTACTCGTTTGTAATCATGCTCGGCTTTTCCATTTTTTTCCTTATGCTGAGTACCTGCGTGAACTAAGTATATGTGCATTTTTGTTTTGGTCTCTCTCTTCATTAACTGTTATTTTATATTTCTTTTTGGCATGCAAGTATTTGTTGTTGTTTGTTTATCTTAGTTTCCATATGCAATCATCTCTTTTGATCTTGGTATTTATTGCCTTTCGCCATGCTCCGTATTAGATCTCGTGGTTTTCATATGAAATAATTTAATGTGCAAATTGAGATTGGTGTGGATTTTAGTGGAAAAAAGTAAAGTAAATTGAGGTGGAATACTTATTAGAAAGCAAAAACGTAAGTGTATAAAAAAATAACTCTGAAGAAGGAATTTTTTAACAACAGCTGTAATTTTTTCAAAAGAATGCCACGTGGGACCCACCTGTCTGAAGAAGAGCGCGGCTTAATAAAGGGACTGAGGGAAGCTGGGACTAAAATTGAAGATATCGCTACCAGAGTCAATCGACATCGAAATACAGTCGCCAACTTCTTAAAAAATCCCGACAGTTATGGTAGAATCAAGCGCTCCGGCAGACCGACCACCATAGACAAAAGGTGTAAACGGCAAATTCGACGTCTCGCGGTCCAAGAAAACATGTCTTGCATGCAGATCAAGCGCCAATTAAGTCTTAAGGTATCCAAAAGACGAGTATATCAAATTTTGGCAGATAATGAATACGTTAAATATGCTTCACGCGAGCGCGTACCAAAGCTCCTGCCGCGCCACCTAAGCGCCCGTTTGGCATTTGCTGAAAAATATAAATTTTGGACCGACGAGTTCCAGCAGGTCATTTTTTCTGATGAGAAAAAGTTCAACCTGGATGGCCCTGACGGCAGTAATAAATATTGGCGCGATTTAAGACAACCACGAGAAACATGCCATAAGAGAAATTTTGGTGGTGGTGCACTGATGGTTTGGGCTGCTTTTGGGCATGCAGGAAAGTCTCCGCTCTGCTTTATACCAACTAAAACAAATGCGGAGATCTATGTTCAATTGTTAGATGATGTCCTAGTTGATTTTGCTGGAGATTTGTATGGAAATAATTGGACATTTCAACAAGACAACGCCACAATTCACACAGCCCGCTTCACAAAAGACTTCTTTTCTTCAAGAAATATACCAGTATTGGAGTGGCCAGCGATCAGCCCAGATCTTAATCCCATTGAGGATCTTTGGGGAATACTTTCAGCCAAAGTTTATAAAAGTGGTCGTCAGTTTGATACCATAAAGCAGCTAAAAGAAGCTTTGGTCGCAGAATGGGAAGAGATTAGCCGTTCAACCCTGGAAAACTTGGTAGACTCCATGCCTGGTAGATTAAATCAGGTTATTAAGCTAAAAGGAAAACATATAAAGTATTGAAAAGCAGTTGTTAATAGTTCAATAAGAACTACTATTTTGAGAATCACCCTTTGCACATTTACTTATTTCATAAGACGAATAAATATTTTGTGGAATTATTTTGTTAGTAAGTAATCACTAAAATTAATTTGTATTTTTTTTTTTTACTGTTGTTGAGCACTGCATAATAAAAAAACATTTCAAAAGTTTAGTTGGTTATAAGTCCCATTTTGTAAATTTAGTCTATGCACATATACTTAGTTCAACCCAGTTATCGTACGAGAACCCTATGGTGTTTTGGTTCTAATTAATAATTTTTTATCTCTCTAAAGTTTGTTTATAATCTAAAATTTAATTACATATTTTCATGGGTCATTTAAATGCAAAAAATAATTGTTGTCAGTTTTATTAAAAAAATATAACCAAACCACAAAAACATTAAAGCTTTTAAAACATACGAAATCAACACAAAATATATAGCAAAATGGTTGGGGGTGGTGGGAATTTGGAAGGTAAATTCACGTAACGTAAACTAGGTTTGTATTTCTTATCTTATTTATAATTATTTAAAAATTCTCGTAAAATATTTTTTTTTGTGGGGATCTGATGGGAACTGATGGCTATCTATCTCTGTTAGACTCTGGTAAAACAATGGGATCTGTTGTGCTCGGGTGGGGTGGGAAGAGTGGCTGCCATGTGGTCAAGTTGTGAATTCAGTGCGAAAAATTTTACTGTTTCATTCATTTTCTTTATTACTTCCTGACTTAAATATCGAATCTACTCTAGTTCTTCAAAGAATTAAGGAGCAGAATCGGGATTTCATGCCAAATATAAACCCACCAGAAACGCAAACTATAATTTCAGTTCCTAAGCTTGAGCACTTAAAGAAAATAATTTTCCTTTAAAAAATTCAGTTAGACAATGAACCACAATCCTTAGCAGTCTACAACGAAAGACGTACCGACAACTAAGGGGGTGACACAGAAATCTCTAAAGATTTTGCAAGTGTTGGCCCCAGCGGCGATCAGCAAAGACAAAGAAAGTTTTTTTTAGGTTTCTGTATTTAAAGAAAAGTCAATATGGTCTTGCACTAACACATAAGGCAGAAAAATATAATCGTGCTTCGAAGACCTGGACGTAAATAGAAATTTGTTGGGTTTGCTGACAAGAAAAACAAACAACATTTGCTAACAGTACTTCTAATAGCCGCATTGTAGAGTGGTTCTGCTGGCAAACCTACTTAAAAAGCTTCAGTTGCCTTAAAAGCCATAAAAATTTGCTATACAAAATATGAATCCAGAACCTTTGCCCGCTGTCATCAGCTCGTCATCGTTAAATCTTTCTGCAAGTTTTAATTAGTTTGGTTTGGTTTAACAGTTCCTTTAATCTGAAGTTATTTGCTTACTTTGCACCCCCTTAAGGCTTCCTTTTCGTCAAAACTTCTAGTTTCTTTGTACTGCAAGTATTTGATATTCCAGTTCGACCCCCTTCCCCCAAAAGCAAAAATTTCAATCCCTCAGGTATTCAAGACAACTTCTCAGAGGATCTTCATAAATCACAGCTCATTTCACTTTGGCTGATCCCAAAACAGCTTTCATCCCTTTCGAAAACAAGTTTTCCCTAAAGGATCCTTTTCATAAACTCATTTTCCCCAACTTGATGGCTTGTTGGTGTTGTCGTCGTCGTCGTTCTTTAGGGCAGTACAGCGTTTGATGCTCTTGTTGTCGTTGCGTTTAGTTTTTCAAGTTGTGGTTCGTGGTTAAGCAACGTGGCAGCTTCTTGGCCAAAAAGTAATTTTGGCCTTTATCTGTATTGCGGTTTGAACAGCCAAGGCTTTGCTTTTGCGTTGTTGTAATATTTGTTGGTTTAGCATTTCAGTTTTGTTGTTGTTTTGCCACTTCCGGGACTCATTTCGGGTTTTTGTTTCTGGTTCGTTTATTTTTTTGCTTTTGTGGGACGGGGGGTTGGGGCTTGAGCAGAGGGCAAATTGCATTTTGGCTGCCTTGACATCGTCTTGGTTGGTGCGTAGATTCTTGGAAAACTTTTCATTTCTGGCTGCTGTGGTGTTGTTGTTTTTGCTAGCTGACATTTGCCTGAATTGGTAAGTTTTTTTTTTGTCTGCTTGTGGTGGAGTGGGGCAAGTTTTTCATTAAACGGGAAGCATATTTTTCCATCCTCCCTCCACCTTCTGGCATTGCCTGTCATTTAGCTGGCAGTTCATTTAAAGTTTTTCTTTTTTTTAATTAGCCTTGACTTGGGGGACTTTCGGGAAGTTTATCTATTGACATATTTTCTCCGCTTTATTGAATGTTTATTTGCTTTGTTGATTTCGATTTTCCCAACGAATGGACAAAGAATATTTGAAATGCAAACAGCAAACGAAGGGACAGGGCACGGACACTGGCTCAAGGCAAATGCCTCACACTCGAATCAGAAGAAAGATACAGGGGAAAGTACATAGAGAGAGGGAGAGAAAACTATGAGCACGCCTGCCAGCAGTGAACGTTAAATAAGAGAAAATATATACGGGATGGGAACACAAATTTCCTTCCCACTGCCAAGTCTTAAGGTATGACATGGATGACGATGACTTGGCAGGGAAGGACTCGAAGACAAAGGAAATGCCGCCAGAGACAACATCGAGAAGTGTGACAACTTCGACTGTGGGTGAATTAGCAATTGGAATTCGGTTAGCTGGTGTTTCCTGTACCAGTTGGCGGAGTCCCTCAGGATCTGACACACTAAAAAAAATTGAAGTCCAAAAATAGTCTGTCAATTAATATTTAATAGATTAATATTGTTAAGCGGTTCCGACTCGATTCCCAGGTGTATATTCAATTGCAGATGTGCAGACTAAGCAAGCGCATACAATAATAAGATATATAAAATCAGAATTGAAAAGGTAGGGGAGAATGGGGGGTTCTGAGCCGCTGGGGGTTGTGAGCCACTCGAATATTGGTCACAAAAAAAAATATATTTAAACTTTTTGTTTATGTCATGTGTCTCCCTTCTTATTACCTAACTTTTGGCAAGCAACCTATCAGTCTACACCTTCTTTAAGTTCGTGAACCAGAACTCGACTTTTTTTTCAAAAAAAAAGTTTTTTTTATTTTTGACTTGTGAATATTATACAAAATTTTTTTTCGTAATGACAAAAGCAAGTATGAGGGAAATATCTTTGGTCAATTGCCTTTTTTGATAGAAATATGTTTTTTTTTGTAACAATTTCTTTTGGTTATGTGACGTCACCAAAAAAGTGAGATATGGGGGTTGTGAGCCACTTTGAAAAAAAGTCGGTTTTGACTTGCAAAGAGAATATTGCAATGAAGCGCAATAAAACAGAGGAAAAACTCTCCAAAGAAGTTAAAAAAACATTAAAAAAGGCAAACAAAAGAACAGCCACAAGCAAAAAGTGCTCGTATATAAAAGAAAACAAGACCTGATGCCGTCAATCAATTTTCACTCTTCATTGATATTTCTTAATTCAGAATATGAGAAAAATTGTTCATTTTTTCATTGAATAAAGAATAATGGCTTAAAAACACAAATTTGAAACTTTTAGATGGATGGCTCACAACCCCCCACAAATTTTCGAAATGTCAAAATATCACTTTTTTCAATATGAAATAAAAAAAAAACAAAATTTTTTTTTAAAACTAGTGATGAGGAAAGTTTTGTGCATTTTTTAACTAAAATACAAAATTTGCAGAACGAAAAAATATAGATTTTTGGCGAAGTTATGTTCGAAAAACAAAACTATGATCACAACCCTCCCACTCTCCCCTACAGAAAACCGGAAATAAGTAGACAGGACGAACGATGATTAGGAAAAGAAATAATGGCAAAAGTAAAGAAGAAGGATTGAGTAAGGAATAAGGAAAGAAGAATGAAAAGAGAATAATTAAGAAACAAAGAAAGTTAAAATATAAAAGGAAGACTACGTCTCAAATTTATGGAAAAAAATAGAGGAAAGCTAACTTCGGCTCGACCGAAGTTTATATACCCTTGGAGCATGATATATTTCTGCCAGTTTTTTATATGGCAGCTATACGATATATTTTGATCAAACTCTCCAAAATTGTGTTGAGACAGATAATACTCATAACTGGAACGTACAAAGACGCTACCATTGAAAACAAAAAGTTTTTCTGACTAAAACTATTTTTTCGACCGATCATTCCTATGGCAGCTATATGCTATAGTCATCCGATTTCGATCAGACTTGACAGACTTATGTGTTAGCATATCATATTGATCAGTAACGAGTTTGGGAGCGATAGCATTGAAAACAAACAAGTTTTTCATACAAAAACTTTATTTCAGACCCATCTTTTGTATGGCAGCTATACTATATAGTTGCCCGATTTTCATAAAACTTGTTGAAATTATGTGAAAGCAAACTTATAAATACGAGGAACGGAGACGATTGCATGCAAAACAAAAAGTTTTTCTCACTCAAAACTAGTTTTTCAACCGATCGTTCCTATGGCAGCTATATGTTATCGTCATCCGATTCGACAAATGAGCGTATTTGTACCAAAAATAATCGTGCAAAGATTGGTTAAGATAGCTTCAAAACTGATGGAGGAGATATCATAGAAACAGACGGACGGACGGACGGACGGACGACGGACAGACGGACATGGCTATATTAACTCAGCTCGTCATGCTGATCAAGAATATATATACTTTACTAGCTGAACCGGACGCGACTAAGTCCGCGTCCAAGATTTTAAGAAATTTTGTTGTTTCCCGTCCATCCCGTCCTAAAGAACCCAACGAAATTTTCTAGGCGCTCGAAAATTCCGGAATTGTATGTTAGTCCCTGCCAGTCAAGTGGATGCTGAAAACAAAAGTCTGCCACACGACCACTAGCGATTTTATATGTATATATATGCAGCATCAGCATTCCTAAATTATAATTCAATTCAAATTGGCTTTCCCGTTTTTCCCCATACCCTCTTCACCCGCTCATCACTCTTTTCCACTCTCCTTTCCATCTTCCACCGCTCTCTCTTTCTGCTCCCCCCTCATTCTAACACCTGTAGCAGCTGTCATCTGTCTCAGAGAGCCATGACATATTTGTAATACACACATACCTCTCATGCTCACTCTCTCTCGCGCTCTTAGCAAACCAGCTTAGCATAACATGTGTCCTATACAAACTTTCTTTGACGTTTTCTCATATTTCGCGGTGTAGTTTTTAAAATTTTCTTTCCTAGTGCCAAATCTTAAATCTGTAGCATAAGCAGGGCGTACAGATTTATATTGTATATATAGAAATGGTCGGAGATGCTTTCTTCTATGCGTTACAATAATCCGGACAATTTTAATATATCCTCTCCAAGGGTATAAAAACGCGCTCGGGCTCCCTCAACCGAACTTAAGCTGCAATTTAGCTCATTGCCGGTGGCTGAGGTTGAACACGCAGCACTGATCGGTCTGAGAGCAACCCCATACTAGGCCCAAGTCAGTCAATTGCTCATCAAATGCGGTCTTCACAAAAATCGAACATAAAAAATGTTAGTTCAAACGGTTGCGAGAGCGATTCAGCGTGAGAGAAAGAACGAGAGAAGGCTTATAGCAAAGTTCCCCAACTATAGCCCCGTGGTCACGAGCTTACTAGCCAATTCTTACCGAATGCTTGCCGAAGTCAACGTTCATTGTGTGTTAGAAAGAGACACAGTCACGTTTTCGCGCTCTTTGCTTGGGGAACGCTGGCATATAGTTTTTCGCACACATTCCTATTGTTAGCCGAGCCTAATGGTAGAATGTCAGAAAAAAAAAATTATGTATGTGTTTCTCTCCTCTCACAACCATAGAGAGGCAGAGAGCTTAGTTGAAGGTTGTTTCAGTACCTTTATTGAATGTGCTGACACAGGAAAACGGGGGACCGTTTTTTGCGACCTCTGGTTTTAACACACTTAATTATTAAAAATCTCGACGTGATGGACCATTTCTGAAAATAGATTCGTTCTACAATCTTCACCAACCCTTCAAAATACTGGACCTTGTTGCCTAGTGTTATACAATTATTAAAAAAATTTATCATACAATTACACAGTGCATTAACAATTAAACAGCTAATCGCTTCAAGACTTAACAAATTGGGAAGGGTAGGTAACAGAATTTTTTCAGGATTTCCACACTACCTGCATACCCTTTCAGTATACCTTTACGATTATAACAATAAAGTGATGAGAATACTATTTTCTCTTCCAATTTTTTTCCAATATTTTTTGTGACGTAAATTAAAGTCCTAATTATAAATTAACATCTGGGCTGTAGGGCGGCTGCGGAAGCATTCGGATGCCGGCCGTGGTCAGGTAGCTGTTCACAAGAAGTCACATTTCAAGTTCACTTTTGGGACCATCTTCACGCACACCTTGCGAATGTTCAAATGCTCCGTCACAATGTCATGAACCACAGAGTATTCAAACAAATACTTAGTCGACGGTCTCAGTTCAAAACTGTTCGCACACGAGTCACATTGTCGGTGTTTGTCGAAGGTCTTCCAGCACGGTCTTCATCGGTGACCTCTTCCCGGCCCTCCAAAGAGGCCTGGTGTCACCGAAACACACCACTTCTTGCTAAAGCAACATCTGGGTAAGCCTGCTTGTTCATATCAAATGTCTCTGTCGCAGATTTTCCGAGTTTCACACAGAATGAAATCGCGTACCTCTTGCCTGCTTGCACCACTCACAGAAACACGTAGCGTGAAAATGCCTGTCCTGACTCTCCAGGTGCTCGGAGACAACTGACCAGCCGCTCATTCGTTAGCTAGGAACGCTCTCTACTGAATTCAGTCGGTGCATGCTCCGAAGTACAG
Source organism: Lordiphosa stackelbergi (assembly GCA_018904235.1). NCBI lineage: Eukaryota > Metazoa > Arthropoda > Insecta > Diptera > Drosophilidae > Lordiphosa > Lordiphosa stackelbergi. The sequence goes on along the minus strand of JAEIFU010003960.1, from coordinate 2,844 downwards.
TCGAAGAGGAAGAAAATCAGTCCTATTACTTATCGGACAAACCCTGTAGGTGCTGTTGTCGAATCATATTGTGCTTTTATTACTTCATAAATTTCAAATTGAGCCCTTCGAAAGTTATTTGAGGATTGTTATTAAAAAACCATTTCTTCCGGTGTATTCAACAATTGAGAATCCATAGTCTCGCCACTCCTTCTAAAGAAATGTATTCACGTTGCTTTTTCATTATTCATGACAACTTGCTCCTGGCCCAGAGCCTTAAAGGTAGGTAGCTATGTAACTGAGTCCAGCCAAAAAACTAATACCCAAAACACATCACCCCACCCGAGCAAACACCCAAGCGCACGTATGGAGGGGAGACATCATCAGCAGCAGCAGCAGCAGCAATAACAAATAACAAAGATGACAATAAAAAGCAGTAAAACAATTTCCCCATAGAAGAAATGCGAAAAAGGAAACTAATATTTTAAGAAAACAACACACGGCACGAAGGGGAGAATCGTCAGAGTCAGCGTCAGCGTGAAAGTGCGTGTGCATGAGCCGGGCCAGCCCAAAAGCGGGCAACAGTTTTCTGTTTCCTGTGCAAGTGGCCGTCGTCAAATTCAAGTGACATATTTAGACAGCTAAGCGACTGCGACTGCGACTCCCAACTCCCAAGGTGAAGTGGCTTCAAAAGCCTTTGGCAATTTCCAGTGTCTAGACCAAAGACGGAAGGCAAGCAGCAGCAAGCACGGGCGAGGGTTGTAAGACAACCCCAAAAAAGAGAGATTCCAACGACCCACGACAGTTGCTTTTAATAATAAAATCATTGAGCATCAAAGCATAAAACCCAGTCAAGTGCAACATAAGCTTAAAGACCAATTCGTGTGCTGCCAGGGAAGTAGAAAAGGTAGCAAGTCCGCTTTCCAACGGCTCCGGCATGTGTGCGTTCAATTCGATTTTCGAATTTTTTCGCTTTATTGTTGAATGTGATTTAATGTTATTTTTACAGCCAAATTAGTTGGCTTTTGATGTGCGTTCAACTTTTGTGCTTTAACTTTATAAAAAGGAAACGAATTTATTGCCCACGCACTTTTTATTATGCAAACATAAAGCCTTCGCCGCATTGCCAGCTGCTGCCACATAACATCTCTTTGTGTGGCATGTGTGTATCTTTAAGATACTTTAATTGTAATTGGAAGTGTAAGTGCATCTGCTACTGTTGTTGAGCTTTTATTTTAGGCCTTACTTGATGGCCCCTGAAAGTACTGAAAGTCAAGTGCCATCATTTCAAGATGTTGCCCAAATGTAACTAGGAGTGGCCAAATATACCTAATGTGCCAAATGCTGATTCTATTCAAGTGCTTCAAGCAGTTCATTGGTTTAGCTTTGATTGATGAATGCCTTCTGTGTAGTTTAATTGAAGTATGTGCTTAAAATGTAATTGATACATTTATTTGCATTCGGTTACGCAAAGTACGTGGCGAATACAAATATTATCAAGAAAGAATTTCGGTTAAACCGGACTATAACATACTCTGTAAACCCCCCAAAGTTGGTAACAACTGATCAAATTAAGTTTGAAGCCACTCAAAAAGGGCAAAAAAGACATAAAGTGTGTGAAGTGCTGCCCATCGCCGTTATGGCTGGTGATATCCATCATAATTGTTTGTTTTCCTGAAAACTCAACTATTATTCATCCGATCTTTATTATTCGTCCGGAAAATCGATAAATAATCTTGAATTCTAAATATGTCTAGAAGGCTCGAACCATGTATCTACAAAACTGTAGGAGGTTTTTTTCTTTAATTGCGTTGGCGGGTTATTCCGTACATGTCAAACCTCCAGACACAAAAAAAAACGTTGTTATATTATATGTAACATTTTTCATTGGTAAATTCACCAATTTCCGTCTTTGATTTTCTCCCAAAAATTTTTCTGTTTAATAACAAAATGTCTGCACTTTTGATTTTGTATATAAAGAAAAAAATTCAAATTACTTGAGCGCACTGCTGCGCTGTTGGTTGCCTCAATAATTGGGTTATTCTGAAAAATAACGAATTAAAAAACCTATATTAAGTGAAAAACTTTTAGTTACTTTACTAACGATGTGACTCACGTTTTAGACGACTGCGCCACGCCGCGCGTCTAAGACGAGGCAACTAAGAGCTTACTTGTACCGAATGGGATTCAGATGTGTGTAGAAAATGTTTTCATAGATGCCTGTGTGCAATTCTCAGGATCTAATTCCACACCGAAGAAAAATCAAAAAATCAAAAGTGTTAGCATTTTGAAATCAAAGGGACAAATTTAATTTTAAATGACTTTTGTCTTGGTTATACGTTGAAACTGGTAAAATCAAAAAGAAAAATCATTAAATCAACAAGTGTACTATTTATACATATGTCCGGAACTGCTAGCCAGTGCTGCCACTTTAGCAATTTAGTTGCTAGATCTAGCAACTTTTAAAAAAATTTGCAACTTTTTTCAACTTTACATTTGTAAAAATGCTATTAGCCACAAATCTAGCAGTTTTTAATTTTTTTAGCAATTTTAGCAACTCTTTGCAATACACCAATTACGATTAATAGTGGTTCACAAGGCTATTGGAACTTTTAGTGCTTAAACAACTTGAAAGAGTTTGCTCACTATTTTGATGTGTTTTGTGATTGGGTTAAGATGCCAAAAGTTTATAAGCAAAATTTTCGTGATGCCTGGCTGCAAGATGAGGAGTTCTAAAAATGATAGCAGGGATTCCACTAATCCAACGAGAGCATATTGTGCGTATTGCAATCCGCAATTGTCGCAAAGCTTTCGTTCGAAAGTCAACAAAAACGGAGGAGCAGGAAGCGGCACTATGCCTACACA
>JAEIFU010003959.1:0-21664 GCA_018904235.1 Lordiphosa stackelbergi | reverse complement strand
TAAACCGTTTTTATAAATTCTGTTTTCGTTTATTTTATCAGTTCTAGAGATTAGGACGAGTTCTATCTGATCTCATATTAACATTAACTGAACATTTAATTAGCTTAATGTACCTACAGTGTTATTGATTTTATATGTTCGAAGGCGATTCGTTGTGAATTCCATGCAGTTTGACCGCCAAGCAAGATCGTCATCGATTTTAAAGGGCCGTTTCTCATGTTCCTGCTTCTTCCAGTCCATGTTAATATACTGAGTTTGCTTTGTTCAACATGATCAAGACTATTCCTTTACTCAAAGTGAGCAGAGGAAGAAAAATCCACATGAAGTTGGAGAAAGAGGACTAGAAAACTGCCATAGAAGCCAGAATAAATTTATTTATTTAAAAAAAAAAATAGGTACTGTAAGAAAAGCTATGCCGCTACATTTCCGGTATTCATACTGTGATCCAGGTACAAAGTATTGGTTTTGCAAATATTTGTAACAGCCAGAAGGCATCTCCTATAAAGGTATTTATTTTCATGGTCATCAATAGCCGAGTCGATATACTCATCTGTATACTTCCTTAGTTAAATCTGAACGAATCATAACTTTGGTAGAAGGAATCAATTGAATTGGGAAAAATATGGAAAATCAAACCTTGTCTCCGTCGACCGCTAACTTATAATTAAACTCCCTCTGTGAAGGTATTGCTTCAGCCATCTCCGTCTGTCCGTCCGACTGTACGCCCGCCCGTCTGTATCAATAATCGATGTTATCTGCTCCGTCAGTTTTAAAGCTATTATAACTTTGGTCTTGATATTAAAACGAGAAGGCAAGGCTAATACGTCTTTGCCGAAAGCTTATATACCCTTGCAAATGTTTTAATATACCAGTGTTTAAGAACGCAAGCATTAAAACAAACAATTTGTCTAAATAAAACCCATTTTCCGACAGTTAGTTCCTATGTAATAAGATATATTTAATCGATATTGACTAAATCTTGAAAATCTGTGTAAAAGCATATAATATTAATAATCGCTGAGTTGGGAGACGTTAACATTAAAAACAAAAAAGTTTTTCCCACTAAAACCCCCTTTCGACCTATAGTTCCTATGGCAGCTATGTATAAGACATAGCTATGGTCCCCAGGTAAGTAATTTGTCCAAATTTGCAAAAAAATTTCTCTAAATAGCCGTGATTAAAAACTTTTCCACAACCTAAAACTAAAACTATGGTTCCATACGTAAGCAATTTGATCAAAAATAGCCGAAAAGTCTCTTAAATTTGCCTTTTTAGTCAATTTTCATCAAAATTTGGCCAAATTTTGCCTGGGTTAATTACCTTTGCAAGGTATAAAAGCTTAACCGATTTGGATGGGTTAAATGTATGTTATAAGAGTCAACACTATAATAGTAATCTGGCTATACAGCTCCTCCAACGGGGCCAAGCCAAGCTTCTCTCAATCTCTTGGTGTGTGTGCTTTTCGCACAATGAAAAGGGACCTACAGTTTAACGCCAAATCGGGCGTAGCAAAGTCAACATTAGAATAAAAAAAGAGGGCAGCTAACTTCGGCTCGACCGAAGTTTGTTTTATGGCTATACGATATATTCGTCCGATTTTGATAAGATTCTCAAAATTGTGTTGAATCAGATAACATTCATATATGGAATGTATAAAGACGCTACCATTGAAAACAAAAAAGTATTTCTCACTAGAGCTACTTTTTGGACCGACCGTTCCCATGGCAGCGTAGCGTACGCGGGATTTTTGGGGTTTCAGAACAAAAATTTCGGTATAAATTCCCCAAAAAAACCCCCTGCGTACGCCACTGCGCTATGTATGCTATAGTCATTCGATTTGAATCAAACTTGACCGAACTGTGTAGTAGTATATAATATTGATCTCTGAAAAGTTTGGAAGCGATAGCATTGAAAACAAAAAAGTTTTTCTCACTAAGACTTTTTTTCAGACCTATTCTTTGTATGGCAGCGGAGATGGTTCCTTCTGTGCGTTACAAACATGCGGACAATTTCAATATAACCTCTCCATCGTGTACTAATTGAATGTTAGTGTACATTTGCTTGTCATTAATTGTAAGGTCTATGTTAGATCACGTAGTCTATTAATATTTCCTATACACATTTTGTGTATCAAACTAGTTATCCTGCCATAAATTTTTGTTCATTTTTTCGGGATTAGCCGGCTGCAACTTTGTCCATCGAGGAGATTTATATGCAACAAAATTTGTGAAATAAGAAGAACCATTGGGGCTACATGCTAAAGTGGTTTTAATTAAAATCCGACCCCAAATGGCTGGTACACGACGATTAAGTTTGAAAAATTAGCTATAATATGATGAAAATTACTCATAAATACATATATTTTGCTCGGTGTAACCTCCATAATTTTTTATAAGCCAAAAATACAGCAAAATGGATTTTCCGCGATATCTTGAAAACAAGAGCTGATGGAGAAAAACCGAGACCAGTTCTGGAATCACTGCACAAATCTAGATCAGAATTTATCATGGAGAAGGCTGTACCAAAATGGCTGTTGGCCTGTGTAATCAGGGGTTTGAGTTATTTGCCTTTAAACTGATAGCGCATTATTTTTTATACCCTGCACCCATTGAAAATGGATAGAAGGGATCATGAAGTTGTGCAAATGTATGTAACAGGGAAAAGGAAACATTTCCGACCCTATAAAGTATATATATTCTTAATCAGCATTAACAGCCGAGTCGATTTAGCGATGTCCGTCTGTCATTAGACCCTCGGGCGGAAGTTTATTTTCAATTTTTCCAGGCCCCCTGCAGCCCCCACAATATGGAGAAATCGTCATAGCTCCCATTGTTCTCAACTATTTATAATTTGACTTTTAAAATGTCAAATGTCATTCGGAAAGCGACTAATATTTCGAAAAAAAATTTGACATTTACGAAATGGGTCGCTATCCCCTTGAAGAATGTTGGGAAATATTAAATAATAATTAAATACTAAATATTAAAAATATTAACTGTGCGAGATTTGAAAAAAAAAAAACATTTAAAAAAAAACTGAGTTTGTGGATCAATTCGTGATGCGAGTTCGTGAAACTGGAATGTTGGTGGATAAACCAACCCGTGTACGTTCTCGTCCATTGCGCTCGAACGAAAACATTGCCAAGTCAGCCGTGGTGATCATTTGACAGAAATTGTGCATCATAAATAAATGACATGAGCCAACCTTTCCAATAAATGTTCAACCTTTGAAAAATATCGTGCCGTTTCTTTTTTATAGCAAAATTAAATTCCAATTTTTAAATGGACCACCCTGTAGATGATTCGTACCTTCTAGAAATAGTTATTAATATGCATTATTTATCGAATTGCTGCCCTAGGAACTATCGGTCGGAAAATGAGTCTCAATGCGAAAAACTTACTTGTTTTTATAGCGTTCCTCGATTTTTCCATTATTAATATTTAATTTTTATACTCTGTACCGAAAGTACACAGAGTATATTAAGTTTGTGCAAAAGTATGTAACAGGGAGAAGGAATCATTTCCGACCCTATAAAGTATATATATTCTTGATCAGCATCAACAGCCGAGTCGATATAGCCGTAAGCAAATAAGTGAATCACAACCCCCCCACCCCCCGCCGCCCACCACCCACCCTTTCACAACCAACGCCGCACAATCTTAGAGAGAGAGAGAGAGAGAAAGGGAGAGACATAGAGGTACAGAGTATATTATAGTCGGGCTTGACCGACTTTCTCACTTGTTTAGAGTTGACGAAGTGGTGACCACTTAGGGCGCAGCAAATGGCAAATTTTGAAATTTGCCTAGAATTGAATTAAATTGAAATTAATTTATACTTTTTAATAACTTACCAATAATATCAATGATAACACAATGAATTGCAGAAACTAGAGACTTCCTATGTAGTTGCAATTGGACTCAAGAGACCACAAGCCTTCTAGTCTGGCCACCGAAATAATTCAAGCATTTACAGAGAAGAATTTGACATAGATGAGTCTTTAACCCTTACCAACATTAGAGTTTATGTTTTTAGTAGCGCAATAAATTTAAATTGAATATCTTTGTTTCATTTGCTACCTTGTTGCCAGCCATTTTGTAAATTGTTAAAATGCAAATGCAGAATCAGCACAATGAGGACAGGATTCTACATTTTCAGAGATGACGATAACTTATTTGAAAATCTGCTTCAGTGAGGAAGCCATATAACAACCACAATTTTCGAGTTATCGATTTCATATTTAAAACTTATATCTTTTTATGTCCTGTCATAGTAAATTCAGTATTCAACAATGAGAAATGGGTAGTGTCATCGTGTTATTTAGGATTGAAAAATTAGTTTTCAACACTGGAATGTCTAGTGGGAGCTGCTAACATGTTGTCTAGTCTAGTTCGATCAAATGTTGTTCGTTAGTGTGTGGCGTCGGTTGCACGATTGGTCGGTACGTGGCCTTGGCTGCATGGTCGTCGAGTGTGGTTCGATGTATGTGAAGGGTATATAAAGGTGACGAGCGGAGAATCGGGTCACTATTATTAGAACCTTCGTCGAGTAAACAAAGTAATTCGCGGGGCTCATAACAATGAAGAAGGTTTTAAACAATATCGGATAATAAATAGCTGAGTTAAAAAAATGTTGCTGTTCGCTTTTACGTCTTAGAGGAAGTTCTTGCACTTGGCTTATATTACAAAACATTTCTACGTAGCAAGTCAAAAAAGTAACATATAATACTCAAAACTGTCGTTAATTCATTATATTTTCCACTCATTTTGTATTGTTTTTTCAACTTTGTCTTGAAAACTGTAACGAATTTGACTGAGCAATGCAGGACAAAAACGTAGCTAAGACTTAAATAAACAAACGGTTGGTACCAATCGTACCAACCTCATTCGATTGGTCAGTGGCATAGATAGCTTTTTGCAATGGGGAGTGATGAGTTTCAGAAATTGTTTTTTTTTTCAGTTTTATTTATTTTTATGGGTAATAGTCTAGTATTACGGCCTTCTATCAGAAAATTAAAAAATAAGTCTATCGATAGAACGCGAAGTATTAAGAATTTTCTGTGGTTTCTTTTAAAAAGAATTTTGATAAATGCAGTCTTGTATAATGCAAAAGTATGAATAAGCTTTTAGTCAAATGTCAAATAAATAATGAAGAATAAATATTTGAACGACTTACTCTATGGATATTAGGTTACGAGATAAACGAGAGCGTAAGTTAAAGTCGGCTGTAACCGGTACTCATGAAAAGAAATGTTAAACAGCGTTGCTGAATTTCCTGAGGGTGAACATACGAAAATTATGCAAAAAATTTTTTATCTTCGCTATTTATTATCCGATCTTGATGTAAATTTCAGGGATTATATTTATTGCTAATATTAATGTAAGTTATAAATTTGAACTCGATATCTTAAAAAATGTGCGAGTTATTAAACATTTTCTATTGTGGGGGCGGGGGGTGGGCGTGGCAAAAATTTGAAACAAACTTGATCTGCGTGCAGACAATAGGAGTCTACATGCCAAGTTTGGTGGCTCTAGCTCTTCTAGTCTCTGAGATCTGAGTGTTCATACAGACAGTCGGACGGACAGACAGACGGACATGGCTATATCGACTCGGCTGTTGATGCTGATCAAGAATATATATACTTTATAGGGTCGGAAATGATTCCTTCACCCTGTTACATACTTTTGCACAAACTCATTATACTCTATGTACCTTCGGTACAGAGTATAAAAGAAAGCGCCGCAGTCAAAAATTGTTTGTTTAAATCGACAGATTTTAAAATTATTTATACACAGTCCGCTAAAACAATAAACATTGAACTCATGTTAAGTAACCACAGGCAAATTATTTTGCTCATATTTTAATAAAAGTTTGGCTTTAATAGGCAAAATTAGAGAACTCTTCTGACATATTTGATCAACTTATTTACTTATTAAACAATAGTTTTAGATTTAAGTCATGCATCATCGTGGCTATTTAGCCAAGCTTTCATCAAAATTTGGGCATTTTATTTGCTGTGGTACCTAAGCTTGGATAATGGGAATGGTAATTAAATTTTATTGTTAAAGCCCCGTACGCAGAGCGGCAGAAATTTCCTTTTGTTACAGTATTTCATTTAATTGGAAGCACATAGGCTTTGCTTTGATGCTCATGTGCTGTTAGAAAGTGTTTCTATCTATGTAAAATACTGTGACGAAAGGATATTTCTGTCGTTCTGCGTACTAGGCTTAAGTCATTGCAAAATGGTTACTATTATTATTTATTTGACATCGGATGAATAGCATATACATATTTTTAAATAAAACCTGAATTTTTCCAATTTCATTTAAAAAGAAACCATGTATGTACCAACCATGTACCCTGCGATTTTTTTGCATGAAAATTCTTTATAAATCGCGATCTATCGAAGGGAATTTTTAACAAGTTTCTGAGAGAAGGTTGGAATTTGTATTCCTTACTATAACCTTATCTTATTTATTTTATTATTTCTTTTACAAAATTAAGTCAAGTTTTTAGATTTTTTGCTCTGTTCATCTTCAAGTTCGTCCCCTGTAATTCCGATTTGTAAACTCAATGGGGGGGATTGATCATCTTAATCCCCCCTTATCTACGCCACTTCATTGGTCCTTCATATAGTTACGGGCCAATTTTAACCAAAACTCGGAAATAGGCCATTTTTGGTAGTAGTTGGCTGACAAAGTCAGAAATCTCGATTGTAATGTATTAAATAAATAAAATATTAAAAAGCATAACTTAAAAATTACAAATACAAATACAGATGAACATGATTCTTGGCCTATAACTATATAAAAGGGCATAAAGTCGGTTTGTTTATTTTGGTCTAATCTACAACTTTATAATTTGTAGCGGGTTTATAGATGAAGTTGAAAAACTGTAAAAAGGTGGTCACAACTTGGTTTTGTAATTTTTTGAGAGTATGATGTAATTTTTTTGATTTGTTGTCTCGACGCGATCCTCTTTTTTGAGTTCAGAAATGTGTCACAGTGTTATCGTTCTTAAACTCTGATATTTCCAAACCAGCCTTTGCAAGGGTATTAAACTTCGGCACAGACGAAGTTAGCTTAACCTTCTCGTTTGAGTTAAGACAGTCTTGAAGTAAATGATCGTTATGTCAAACCAACTAGTACCTTTCGCATTAGTAAAACTGTGGCAAAAGTTCAAGGACAGCAATTGCTTGGCAGGTCAAACTCATTTTCACCAACTTTGGATTTTCTGTATAGTTTCTAAAAATTGTATGACAATTCACGTACAAAATGGTAGATTACGAATCCCGTTTCAATGAAAACTTGAACATAAGTTAGCTTACTGACTTAGCTTAACTCCCGCCACAGCATGAAGAGGCTTACTATGTTAGACATATTCTAAGTGGCTAAAACTAAACACGTTTGACGTCTAATTTAATTAAATTTGCAATAAGCTTTTAACTCAACTCCTATGATGACAACTAAGATTACTTATTTCCTACGACAATTTTAGAGTGCCTCAGTCGATGAGCTGCAGGGACCATTAAAGCCGCTTGCATTGGGTTGATTGGATGATCCTGTTCCGCTGGCTGCTGATGTTGATGCAAACGCTGACGCCATTTGTGGTTGCACCAGATGTTTAAATGTGGTCTCCAGTGTGGGTGGATACTGTGCAGGCAGGATTCATAGTTAATTAAGCAAATACACGCATTCACAACTCACCTCCTGGTTTTCATCCAGTGATGGCAACAGCTCATCCAGTGAATTGGGCGTTAGAGGACTTGGCGTGGCCATGGTTACGCGACTGAGGGCTCCGTGTTGCAGCAACGCCTCTCCGATAATTATCTGCGGCTTGTTCTGCGTGAGATGCTGCTGCTGTTGCAGACGCGCCAGTCGCAGCTTCATCTCCTGCCTGATCTCCTTCTGCTGCACCTCCTTCTCAAAACGCATCATGCTGTAGCTACGTACCGAGGAGCTTGTACTATGCACCGATGCTAGACTTGGTCTTCGTGAACCTGCAATGGTCAATACACATTGGGATTACTGTCATGAGTGCACAGTAACACAGTTGTGCTGGGCTTGGGAACTATTTTTAAATGAAATATTGAAGCATTTTTTGTTAAACAGACACTGCGAAGAATTGATAGATAGTAGGCAGAAGGCGATAGCGTTTTTCATTCCTATGCAGATAAAAGCAGGTCGTTCGCGTGCACAGCTCACCAAACATCCAAATAAATGAATAATTGTGCAAAAATTTGGTGCTGAATAGGCGAAAACTAACTTGAAAAAGCTATATAGACGAGTTCGGCAATACTAAGCATGTAAGTGTCGTCTGTTGTACGCAAGAGTTGGTACCCGGTAGAGATCGGGTTACTGTTTCTCTCGAGCCGAATCTTAAATATGAACCAACCAGCACTCCGAACAAACCGCATCTTTTTAGACTCTATAGCAAGGGTGCACAGAGTGTATTAAGTTTGTGCAAAAGTATGTAACAGGGCGAATGAATCATACTATGAAGAGTATACATTTTTGATCAGCATCAACTGATGAACGATCAGATTTTAGATCTTAGAGATGGTAAGAGATAGAGCTGGGCAGCCTTGATATTTTTAATTACAAAATTTTAGTTAAAAACGCCATAGCTCCCATAGTTTTGCACATCGATGGTTCTTACTAGAGCACTGCATGAATTGAATCAAAGTTCCCCTGATTTTGTTTTTGATTGATTATTGATTCATGGAATTATAGCTCATAAGTCATGACATAAGCCATGAGCTATTCAATCTGCTTGAAAAGATTCAGCTCAGATCAGCTAAACAAAGCAACTAGATCAATCAGGCTCAACTCAAGTAGCTCATAGGGTTCGCAGCACAGATAAAGTTAGCGTAGCCTTCTTGTTTATAATTTAACTTCAGCAGATTCCACAAATGTACAGTTAAGCGTAACATTTCTTCTGCGAAAATTCAATATGTGAAGTGGGTCGAAATCGTCAAAAACATTAACTGATTTTATAAATCTCTGACTTAATAGATTCGTCGTCGCGCCAAATAGCAGAATAACTATTAATAACTTTTATTTAAATGGTCTAAAGACCGCGAAATTTACAAATTTTTAATTAATTTTAGACGAGTAAATGAGGAATGAAAGCCAATCGCTTTAATAAAAATCGTGAAGATTTTATAGTTGGGTAAATAGGCCAACCGGTTCAAATTGAGAAATTTGAAATTTTTGAAAAGCAGTTTCTACAGCACGTTTTTGTTATAATGATTGCGGCATGATTTTCCACTTGGTCCACTTGGTCTTTTATAGTATTTAGGTCCCCATTTTTCAGTGAAGATGTTTTAGTTCGACTTATTTTCTGACTTTTCTTGATCTAATGAACCACTTGACCTTGATCTGTTTGAACCTTGATCTATTTGAGGTTGATCTGTTTGGAGTTTGATTCGTTTGGAGCTTGATCTGTTTGGAGTCACTGGGAATTTGAGCTGACTAACTTAAACCAAAACAATTTCTGACTTGATTTACTTGAACTATTTTTTTTAAACATGAATCAAAGGGTACTTAGACTCCATTCATGCTGGGCTCTAGTTCTTACCTTCTAGAGATATTTATCGGATAAACGATAGTCGAGTTATAATGATATATAATTAATATAATAAATAATATAATTGCCACTTTGTGTGGCTTCTAACTAAAATTGAGCAAATATGTATATACAAACTTTCGGGGAGTATGAGTATATTATAGTCGAACTTGACCGACTTTCTTGTTTTGAAATAGATTCTACCAAAAAACATTTTAAAGAACTTTCTTGATTTTCTTGATATTTGCACCGTCAAATAAAATTAATTGTGTTATGTTTTTGATACATTTAAGGATGACTTCTTCCTGAGAATTGTAGGCACCAATGGTAAACAAAGTAAATAAGCAATTGAGCTTATAGAAAAATTTCGACTTAATCATTTTGCACAACTATTTTGAAATGCTGAAAAAAAGCCGTCAAAAATGAATCCATGAAAAACCTGAAAACTTGTGTAAACAAATATCATAACAGCAGGTTTGCGTCTCAAACTGCATTCATCTGCATTCGATTTCAAGGCGCACAGAAAGAAGTAGCAGTAGAAGAAGTTAGAGAGTTAAAGATAGATTTGGATAGAGAAAAAAATGGGGTACATGGTGTTTAAAATATGTGTAAAAATACATGTTTAGGGCCCAGATGTCAGTGACGGGTCTGGTGGGCAGCAAAGGCGCTTCTCGGCAGGCTTTGCTGTCCACAGGACGCATGCAGTTTTTGATTCAATTTTGTTGTGTTTCTGTGTGAGATTGTGTCGTAATAAGTTCTGTAATTTGCAATATTTCGATATATAAATATATATAAAAAGTGTTAAATTATGCTTAATTATTGTGGGGGAAATTTCTATGAACATAGTCACCGCCATATTGCTTCAATATCATCTTGTCAAAATATGTTTTACTTGTTTTTATTAGTGGCTGTGGCACAAAGCGGTAACTACTATAATTCGCTTCTTGCCAGCAACAAATCAAACGGAATTCGATATATTTATGTAGCCTGCTGCGACGGAGGTTGTTTATTTGCTTTTGGTCTTGCTTACTTCTCTGAAATGGTCTGCGGACTGTTCAAATAAATATTATTATTACAGCTCTTACCGTCGCTGGTGTTTGTGTAAGTGTGTGTGGGCGTGTGTGTTTGTGTTCGTTTTTAACAGAAGGAAAACAATAGAACAACATGGTTTTACTATATAAAACAGAGGCTCGAAAGCACATTTAACATCGATCATCAAGAACACAAGACTTTGGTTTTACTAGAACAGGAGATAGAGTTTGAATTGATATGCTAGTTATGCAAGCGATGCGGTCTGAGTTGAGTGGAAAATATGAAATGATATGAATAGCATGTACAAGTTTTGATGAGTTTAACTTTCGTTCCCAGCGAGTAAATAAATAAGCAAAATAAAATGTCGAAACTAATAATGGCGCTTATTTAATATGTACGTAGTTTTGAACAACAAATAACAGTTATAAATTAAATTACAATAGGAAACACCTGATTTTAATAGAAAACTATTTGAATTTGAAATTCATAAACTACTTTAGTTTAGCCGGAAGCTGATTATGAATTCGTCAATAGATAAAATTAAATTTCAAAATACCGGGCGGTAAAACTATCGTGATGGTCCAATTAGATGTAAGAAAAAGTTTGGCTGCGATCGGACTACATTAAGTGGACGCGCTCTCGCCCTAAAAACCAAAAATTTTAAATATGAGATGCATTTCGGATTTATTCTCAAAAAATTTTTTTTTTATTTTATGTGTTATTTCTCTTTATTTGACTGATTTTGCTTTTGCTCGGGCGGAAGATGTTTCGTTTTAGTCCCAATAGATATAGAAGAAAGTTTGGTAGCGATCGGACTTCATTTATGGGAAATAAAGGAAATGAGTTTCGGATTTAATCTCTAAAATTTCTAAAACAAATTTTTTGTGTTATATCTCTTTCTATCCTCTTATGGGAATATCATAGCATTATTTTAAATATAAATGTTGTATATTTTGAGCGTATCTCGTATATATTAATTTATCTTAAAATGTTGCTATGATATTCCGGTTAAAGGACTTAAAGTGAATTAACATCTAGATATTAAATCCGAAACTCACCTCAGAAACAAAAGATACCGAAGAAGAATCGACAAAGTAAACTCATCAGGTTGGTCCGCCCGATGGTTTTTCTGTGCCGGTTTGACGAAGTTTTGGTACAATCGTGCCATTTGTCGGAACCGGCCGGATCGGATGACTAATGCATATATTCTTGTGAGAAAAACCTTTTTGTTTTCTTTGTACTTTCTTGTTATGAATATTATCTGTTTCAACAAGATGTTGGAGAGTTTGATCAAAATCGGATAAATATTGAATAGCTGCCATATAACAAACTGAAAGGCATATATCATGCTCCAAGAGTTTATAAACTTCGGACGAGCTGAAGATAGCTTCCCTCTATTTGTCAATTTAATTTTCGCTTTTGAATTAAATCCGAATTGGTTTCCAATGCATTTTTAAAATATCAAAATGTAAACATGTAAATGAGTAGCATGGACATAAACTTCTTTTACTTGCAGGCAGATGAAGTTTATTTCCAATTTCGCCCCCCCACGCCTTCAAAAATAATAATAATCAAGTTTATTTTATTAAATTTCCAAATGCATTATAAAGATCGGATAAACGATACTCAAAGTTATGAGCAAAAAAAGACCAGTAAACCCCTTCCTATCTTCACCAATGTATGGATACACGGGAACGGCAAACGAAAATGTAATCAAACGAATTGCTTTAATTAAATAAATGCCTCTACCACGATAGATGGCAATATTTAGGGAGAAACAAATCCGTAAGGAGACGATAAAGTGAAGCCGTCTTAGATCTGCATCGAATCTATCTAAATCAGACGAAAGACGTTGGCAAAATTCTGTTTGTAATGCTCCTGCTGTTCGTAAAGAACATTTGGTCCAGCTTTATTCAATTCAATCAATCAGAGGAAAGGTTGGCCAGATTAAGGGTTGTTCCAGGCTTCAGCCGCAACTACCCAGTCGCCCTTTGATAAATTGCAGGCTAACTCCTTATGGGCCTTCATAAAAGATAAGAAAATTTTACTTTGGACATCTGTTCGATGCTATCCTTTTTATCTTTTATTAAAATTATAAACATTTCGAAGAATAATAAAATTTATTGAAGCTTGGTACGGAGATACCCGCGGTATAAAAAAGTCCATTAAAAAAAACGATTTCACACGCATTTCGCTAGTTGCTGATTCGAAAGTTGGTCTGGAGTTCACTCGCGAAATTGTGATACCGATATCACAGCGTTGCCACCCGAGATCAACGTGTCAAGCGATATATGGAAAGCATATTTTCCGTAATCACGCCACACAACTTTCCATCGGAGGAGAAGGAAGCCCTAATTAATTTAACAATAGAACTGTGAAAGGAAGGTAAATAAAGCGATTAGTGAGTTAAATAATGTAATTCACAATTGTTTGTTTTTTTTATACACTTAAAAAGTGTGTTATAATTTTGCCCAGAACTTTGTAACGCATAGAAGGAATCATCTCCGACCACATAAAGTATATATATTCTTGATCAGGACGACGAGCTGAGTCGATTATGCTTTGTCCGTCCGTCTGTTCGTCTGTCTGTTTCTACGAGCTGAAACTTTGCACGGAGTCTTCTTTTGACTGCACGCTGCTAAAATGACGGAACCGACCGGATCGGATGGCTACTTCGCTACATCACTAACCGTCGCTAACCGTTGAGACAAGCTTTTTCAAGCTTTGTCCGTCTGTCCGTATGACCAAACAGATCTCAGAGATGGTAAGAGATAGAGGTTTGACATGTATGGACAAATGCTTCTTATACTTGCAGGCATATCAAGTTTATTTTCAATGTTTGCCACTCCCTCTCCCACTCTCGCAATTTGGAAAGAACGTCATATCTCCCACAGTTTTGCAGATAGATGATTCGTAAGTTTTAGAGATAGTTAGACATTGGTAATCTGTATCGACTTGCCGAAGAAATGGTAAAGATAACTTGCAAGTTATGGGGAAATAGGTGAATTACCCCCCGCCACCCTCCTCCCACCTATTCACAACCAACGCAGCACAATCCTAGAGAGAGAGAGAGAGAGAAGAGGGGAGGGGGGAGCGGGAGCGGGAGAGGGAGAAACTCTTAGAGATGAGCGCAGCAGCACTGCATTCAGCTCCTACTCTAGATACAGAGTATATTAAAGTCGGGTTTGACCGACTTCTCACTTGTTTTTATATCGACTTTTTAATTTAGCGGGTATTTCCCGGGTATCTCCGTACCAAGCTTTAGCCTGATGAAATGGCTACGTAGAAGAGAATTTAATAAACGATGAGGTCGTCTCTGAAAAAAACCTCGCCTATTTAAAGACGTATTTTTTTAAAGAAATTTAAAGTATATTGAAGATTATGTTGAAGTCATAAAATTGAGTCCCCTGAATAATTCATATCTCAAATAAGTAACTTTTTTGGAAGACCTCGTAATGTATGAATTATGTTGAATATTCGCTGACTGAAGTGTATTCATCCAAATGGGCTCAGGTCATTTCAATTTAATTAAAAAATGGTGTTTCTCGCTTAATTAAATTAACATTAAAAGACGAAACTAAATAAACTTGAATGCAAGTCCCGAGTGAATGGCGATTATTCATGATTAACAGAGACTGTACAATCATAGCCAAGGTTACCAACAAGAAATATGACATTTACATGGAATGAGTCTGGCAATTAAGTCAGAGATGGAAAATAACTGAACTCAACCAAACCCGGAACTAAAAGAAGAAAAATATCAAAGAATGGAGAAGTTTCTTTGGTGTTTTGTGTCCGTGTGGATGTCACCGATGAAGATGAAATTGTGGACGTTCTGAATAAATGAATGGATTCTGATGGTTGATTTGATTTACCGCAAATCTGGGCGTTTCACTTGCAGGCGTGGGCAGCGCACCAATTTGCAAATGGTGCAGCTCGGAGCCAGCACCATCGTCAAAACCACCTGCAACATCTGCACCACCGTCACTGCCTTGCAGTGGTACGGTGCTGCGATCTACGCTATGGCAGACATACTCATCGTCATCATCGTCATTGGTTCTATAATTATCAATTCCATTCATGCCCAAGAGGGTCCTAAATCTATCCTGATTCTTTGTCATTGCCGGCGACAGCTCGAAGCTGAGCAGATGCCGCTGATGATTCAATTGCTTCTGCAGGTTGCGGGTCATGGAGAGCGAACTCTCGCAGCTGCGGCAACCGCTGCCACCACAGCTCTCGTCGAGATCGTCGCGCGAGTGCTGGCTGCAGCCTGCTCCGGAGGTGTGACGCGATGAGGCGCGCGAATTTTGTTTGGACACGGCCGTTATGTGACACGATATGAGCAATATGGCAGCCGATCTAGCCGCACCTGTACGAGACGTGGATACAAGTATGCCCTTCGACGTGCTCCCGCCGCCGCCGCCACTACCACCGCCGCTGGTAGCAGGTCCGGCTAGGCCGACAGCCGAGGCCCGACGATTGCCGAAGGAACCAATAGATCCTGTCGATCGTATGCTGGAACGCGAAGATGGACGCGCCGAGTGTACTGTGAGTGGTATGCCTGCAACAAAAAAAAAAACGAAAAATTATAATCAGTATTGGAGTAATGGGTATAAAAGCGTAATGATTAGACTACATCGAATTTTCAGTTGTCTTCGCTTGAGAAATTTGCAAATATGAGCTAGACCAAGACTTTCTCTTACTTAAATGAAATTTGGCATAAATTATTGGGTAAGACTTGTAAATTTCGCTGAATAGGTTCACTCAAAATGAGAGAACTCACAATTAAAGAAGAACATGTTCACTTGTTGAGCTTTTGAGTATTCAGTGCAACTAACATTGAAAAATGCTAACGAGAAACAAAGAAACCTTTGTCTGTGTCGACATTTTGATACACATTAAAAGGCTAGCTTTAACGGTAAGCGATTTCGACCAAATTTCGCAGATCAGTTTGAAAACATATAATACCAGCCGTATACCCGGCGTATCCCGGGTCCTTGGCATTAAGTGGATATGTTTCTTGTGAGAGCGTTTATACTCAAGTCTGATACCCGTCATGGTCTATTAAAATATTCAACCTTATTAGCACTGAAAGGAAAGGATTTATTCATTTTCACTTATTTGCTCATAACTTGAGAACCGCTCATCCGATTTTTATCATTTTTTGTTGCATATCATTGCATATTGCTAATGACTAACTATTTCTAGAAGAATCATCTATCTGCAAAACTGTGGGAGATATGACGTTCTTTCCAAATTGCGAGTGTGCCTGCAAGTATAAGAAGCATTTGTCCCATACATGTCAAACCTCTATCTCTTACCATCTCTTCGATCTGTTTGTTCATACGGACGGACGGAAAGACGGACAGACAGACGGACGGACAGACGGGCAGACGGACATGGCTATATCGACTCGGCTGCTGATGCTGATCAAGAATATATATACTTTATAGGGTCAGAAGTGATTCCTTCTCCCTGTTACATACTTTTGCACAAACTTAATATACTCTATGTACCTTCGGTACAGAGTATACAAATAATTTTTGTACATTTTTATTGCCAATTCTTTGGCTGAAAAAAATAATTGAAATTTTTAAATAATTCGTTTACGTTAGACTTTTGCGACACCGACAGTTTTTTGCTGGTATTTTCATTAAGAGGTCCCTATCAACACTTGGGTGTTACATTTCAAAGCGAATACAAAGGTCATATATTCAAGATGTCATAATTATACATATTGTACTACAGGGTTGCCCATATTCGACGGACCCATCTGGCAACGCCATAACTTTTGACAGAGATGTCAGATCGCTTAATGACATACCGCGTTTGAAGCGTCAGTCCAAGCAGATTTTTACCATGGAACAATACACGCCACGCGAGCGCTCTGAAATAGTTGAAATTTACATTCAACAGAACAAGTCAATTGTGAAAACTCAACGTGCTTTTAAAAAATTAAAAAATGTGAAAAGTGCGCCTTCTAAGAACACCATTAAGCGTTTATACGAAAAATTTTCGACTGGTGAGGCTCTTTCTAATCCGAAGAGGCCAAATAAAAGTCGACCAAGGCGATCGGCCGAGAATATCGCTGCCGTACGAGCCAGTGTTGAGAGGTCCCCAAGAACATCCCAAAAACGCCGTTCTCAGCAGTTGGGCATGGCTCGGTCCACTTTACAACGGATTATTCGCGTTGATTTGCATTTGTTCCCGTACAAAATTCAATTGACGCAAAGATTGTTGCCTGCGGACAAGCCTCGTCGATTGGAATGGGCCCAAAGAGTCATCGAAATGGCCGAAGATGACGAGCAATTTTGGAACAAAATTATCATGTCCGATGAAGCCCATTTCACATTGAATGGGACCGTAAATAAGCAAAATTGCCGTATTTACGCCACTGAAAATCCTCAGGAGATTCAAGAAGTGCCTCTTCATGACGAAAAAGTCACAGTTTGGTGCGGCGTTAGTGCGAAAACGGTCATTGGGCCGTTTTTCTTCCAAAATGAAAATGGCCATGCTGTTACCATCAACCAGGAGCGTTATCGCGACATGATGACCAATTTTGTGATGCCAATTATTCGTCGAAAGCGTATGAGGCAGTTCTGGTTTCAACAAGACGGCGCTCCACCGCACACAAGTCGCATAACAATCGATTTTCTGAAGAAATTGTTTCCGGGCCGTTTGATGTCGAAAAGTGGTGATTTGGACTGGCCACCGCGTTCGCCCGATTTGACGCCGCCTGACTTCTTCTTGTGGGGATATTTGAAGTCAAAGGTTTACGTTAACAAGCCAAGGACCGTAGAAGAGCTCAAGGACAACATTCGTGAAGAAATAGCCGCTATTCCGGCCGAAATGTTGGCGAAATCGATGGAAAATGCTGCAAAAAGGGCACAATACGCCATCAACGCCAGAGGCGGCCATTTGAGAGATATCATATTCAAAATTGATATTGTGTAAACAAATCTACTTGGAACAAATTAAATGATTAAGATTGCCAACCGCCAAATTTTTATTTTTTTCTTTGATTTTAAAAAAAAAACATGGGTCCGTCGAATATGGGCAACCCTGTACATATAACAAATTTTGAGGTACCTATAGAATTAAACTGCGTTATTATTTACAGGTGCAACTGTGTTAGATAACGTTCTTTTGATTTCAAAAATATTACATTTCGCCCTTAATTTCCTGCATAATATTACAACCACTCTTTGCTCAAAATTTAATGCAACACATGTAAATTAACTGTGTCTTTATTATCATGAAGCTGCGAGCGATTTACCTTCAGAAATGTTCCAAACGCGGGGCAGACTGAGTGATAAAACCACCAAGGTCAAACAAGAATTAACAAAAGCCCAGTGCGATTTTCTTACTCAAACTTATTTCTACACACAAAACATGGAAAGGCTCTAAAAAGCCATCCAATTTTTATACTCTTGGTGAGGGTATATTGAAATTGTCCGGATGTTTGTAACGCTCAGATGGAAGCATCTCCGACCACGTCTTGATCAGCAAGACGAGGTAAGTTGATATAGCCATGTCCGTCTGTCCGTTCGTCTGTCCGTCCGTCTGTTTCTATACTATCTTCTCTTAAAGCTAACTCAACCAAACTTTGCACGAAGTCTTTTGGTAACAAGTGAGAAAGTCGGCCAAGCCCGACTATAATATACTCTGTACCTAGAGTAGGAGCTGTATGCGGTGCTGCTGCTGCGCTCATCTCTAACTTTCTCTCTCTCTCCCTCTCTCTCTCACTCTCTCTCTCCTCTCTCTCTACGATTGTGCAATGGTGGGAGCGGGGTGGCGGGGGTGATTCACTTATTTGCTCATAACTTGAGAACCGCTCATCCGATCTTTATCATTTCTTCGGCGTTTTTTTCAAAATAGCGGGGGCGGAAGGCGGCAAAAATTGAAAATAAACTTTATCTGGCAAGTATAAGAAGCATTTGTCCCATACATGCCAAACCTCTATCTCTTATCATCTCTGAGATCTGTTTGTTTATACGGACTGACGGACAGACGGACGGACAGACGGACATCGCTATATCTACTCGGCTGTTGATGCTGATTAAGAATATATATACTTTACTAGCAAATAACACGACGCGCTTTGCTGCGCCTTCAACAGTATGCTCTTTGCTGATGGGTTTTCCCTCCAACTCCCACCCCCATCCCTTCCATCCGCTCTACATCCAATTCCACCCAGTTCCTACTCACTTCCCACCCACTTTCCGCCACCATCCCGCCCAAATCCCACCCACTTCCCTCCCACTTCCCCAATCACCCACTTCGCATCTGCATACCATCCACATACCACCCACATTCCTCCCGCATCCCACCCACTTCCCGCCAAATTCCACCCACTTCACAACCACTTACCACCCACATCCCATTCACTTCCCAGTGGGCATCCCGGCGTTATTTCCAGCATGGGAAAATTAAATCACGAATAAATTTTCATTTTGACCGTACAAACCGAGTTTCAAGACAATCGGATGAAAAATAGTTTTTTTCATGCAGATTTTCCGGCGATTTTCCGACCGTCAGGTCAAATTTTCCAGCTCCGGAATATCACATTTCAATTTTGTTAGATATTATCACTTTTGTTAAACTCAACAATCTGGCTACTCTACAATGTTAAATTAAGCGCAACTATGAGCTTTGTAAATTACGAATATGTTAAACAATAAAGGGAAGTAATTAGACTATCAACCGGTCAAAATCTATATTGTAGAGTGTCAATACACTACATAATTGGCGACGAGGAAAGAAAAAAAAAACACGTGTATAATATACATACGAAACTTAAACAAGTAAGAGTTTTGCGGTCGAGTGCCCCGACAGCAAAATACCCTGTTCCAAGTAATGTGGTTCCTATAGCTTTGAACTCCTTTTATTTTAAAATTTATTTGAATAATTGGGGAGGCGCACTTGCATATCTTCGGTGTTTTTGCTCGGATCTTGTAGTGGTATACAGAAAAGAATGTATATTCATTAGGTTCAATCTTAAAAATTTTAGCTCTGACAGTTTTTCGCGGTTAGAAGGAGAAGGAGGAGGAATTTGCCAAATCTGAAGCAAACTTGATTTGGGTACGATATACACCTACATACATGCAAAAATTTGTGGCTCTACCTCTTATACTCTCTGAGATCAACGCGTTCATACAGAGAGAGACAGTTTTTCGCTGCTAAAAGATGGTGGAGGTGGAATTTTCCAAATCTTAAACAAACTCGATGTGGGTACAGTATACACCTACATACATGCCAAAAATTGTGGCTCTATCTATTACAGTCTCTGAGATCGACGCGTTCATACAGACAGACAGACGGACATGGCTAAATCGACTCGGCTGTTGATGCTGATCAAGAATATATATACTTTATGGGGTCGGAGGTGCTTCCTTCTTGCTGTTACATACATTTGCACAACTTCATGATCCCCTTTTTCCCATTTTTAATGAGAACAGGGTATAATAAAAATTAAAACAAACAAGCAACATGACGTCACCAGCAACATTTTATCAAATGTCAACGATTCCAGAGTTCGTGCCAAGCAACGAAACGTTTTCCATTTGCAAGGAAAAACTGGACATTCACTATTGCGAGCTGAACGTGACAGAAGGAACGCAAAAAAGTCCATATTATTAAAATCAATTGGTGCAGTTCCATATAGTGTGTTACACAGTTTGTGCAGTCCAGAATCACCTGAAACAAAATCATACAAAGAACTATGTGCAATGCCAAAAACTCATTACACACCACCAACGCTTGTATTTCGAGAGCGCAAGAAATTCCATACATCAATTAAAGATGACAGCGAAACAGTGGCTGATTGGTATGCTCGTGTAAAACATTTGGCTCTTAATTGCATTTTATATCAGGGATGCAAACCACTCGGAAATAAGGACTGGTTCGGTTCAGTGGTTCACACAGTTTTTTGAACCGCCGGTTCGGTTCATTGCATGGTTTTTGGGGCTTACTGAACCGCGGTTTTGGTTCGGTTCGGTTCGGTTCACTTTTTATTCATTTAATTAACTAAAGAAAAATATTTTTGATACAAGTGTTCAGATTATTCATTAACAAACACTTAGGTTTTCAGTTAATCGGGTATGTTCAAAATTTCGACGGCAATTTCCGTATAAACGTTCTCATTTCGTTTTGAAATCCTACAACTTTACATATCAAGTGACGTTGTTGTGAGTTGTTTAGAAACTTTCACGGTTTGAAATCGACTACTGAAAGCCAAACGGATCAAAATCGTCAAATAATTACAATTTTCTTTTGACCTGATCAAGTAATCTCTGACATATTTGGCACTTCACATATAAATAAATTTTCAAAACAACAGGGAATAATCTTAATAATCTTTAGGTAAACGCTAACAATCGATATTTTACTTTTTTAAGGAATTGAATGAATATCCGTTATGCTTTCATTATCGTTTGGAATTTTGTTGTATATTAACATTAAATGAGATTAAGCTACATTTTTCCCTTCTTCTAATAGCAGGCTTGATTCCTAGAATCTAAGAAATCAAATTCAAAAATAGTCGGAGCTCTTTTTTCCAAAGAGTTGACAATTACTGAGCTATGTCGTTCTCCCTTTTTCAACCTTAATTTTGCATGCCTACCAGCCATAGAAATACTCATAGTCATTTTCTATTTCAACCCAATCTCAATTAAAGATAAAAAGTTAACGCTTGAGTATTATGTGAGTTGACCCCATAACGGATAATACAATCACGACTTGGCTTATTACAATTTTGGGTCGATTGGTTGGATTAAGGTTGATGTTCTTAGTTTTTTACAACAACTCTGCTTTTCCAAGTATTTTCGTAATATTTTAAAGCTAATTGCTGATTTTGCTCACTATTCGCCAGTAACTCAATACCTAGCTAAAGTGAACCGAACCGAACCATTTTATTTTTCGGTTTTTGGTTCGGTTCAACATTTTTGAAAACACACCGGTTCGGTTTACGGTTCGGTTCACAAGCACAAAAAGCGGTTCGGTTCGGTTTAAAACCGGTTCGGTTCAGAACCGGTTTGCATCCCTGATACCTTTTTTGAAAAATAAAAAT
>JAEIFU010003958.1:0-21667 GCA_018904235.1 Lordiphosa stackelbergi | reverse complement strand
ATCATTCCTATGGCAGCTATATGCTATAGCCATCCGATTTTGGATCAGACTTGACAGAATTATGTGTTAGCATATCATATTGATCAGTAACTACGGCTGGGAGCATAGCAGTGGAAAACAAAAAAGTTTTTCATACTAAAACTTTTTTCAGACCTATCTTTTGTATGGCAGCTATACTATATAGTGGCCCGACTTCATAAAACTTGCTGAAATTATGTGAAAACAGCAAATAACTATTAATGACGAGGTTGGGTAGCGATATAGCATTGAAAACTAAAAGTTTTTCTCACTAAAACTACTTTTTCAACCGATCGTTCCGGCGGTAGCTATATGCTATAGTCGTCCGATCCGGCCGGTTCTGACAAATGTGCAGCGTATTTTGTACCAAAAGACTTCGCGTAGCGTTTGGTTAAGATGGTTTAAAACTGACGGGAGAAGCATAGTAACAGACGGACAGACGGGACGAGGACAGGGAGGACAGACGGACATGGCTATTTCAACTCAGCTCGTCACGCTGATCAAGAATATATATACTTTATGTGGTCGGAGATGCTTCCTTCTAAAGCTATAAAACATCCGACAATTTTAATATACTCCTCTCCAAGTGGTATACAAAATTTAATTTAATTTAATTTAATTTAATTTAATTACTAACTCTTTTCCTTTCTTTCTCACTTATCAACACCATTTTGCAGGTGTGCTATTAGTTGAACTTAAAACTGCGTGATTTTGCATGGTTTTTAAATTATGAGAAAGATTATTCAACATGGAACAGCATTATATAAAGAAATGTCTTTCAGAAATAGACTTGCATCTCGCAGCTATATTATATTATGCGTTCTTCTTGACGCACAAATTTCCAACATCCATATAAAGATAATTTTTTGTAGCAATTATTTAAGCTCGTAGGATTGTCTAGGATTGTAAAGATGGTCAAATATTTTTATTGCAACGTCAGATATTCTATCGAATCGGTTACGATCAAATATGTATCTAACGATATTATTAAACGCTCCTTTGAACGTCAGGGCTGGGTAAGCCATAAAGTACTCGAGAAGTCGCTAGGTTCTAGCAATCAATAGTCTTAATTTAGATGGTATGAAGTTTTTGGTAATATACAATTGTCTGAGAAGTTACATTTTTTCCGACAGCATCAGTGATGTAATCCGTTCCAAGTCAGCGTTTGGTTAAAAATGATAACTGTCGTTTGCCCGCGCTACATACTTAATAGGCGAATTGTCAATTATAAGTTTTGGCAAGCCATTTTGTATCAAAATTTATTTACCTATTAACATGTTTGTTATTTTGCTGGTTTTAATAAAGACCATTTCTTTTAGCCCCAATCATTGACTTTTAAAGTGACTTACATACTAAGACACATTCAGTAAACTTGGACATAGGACGACTGACATGTAACTGGACATCATCGGCATATATGTATTTCACAGTCAGACAGGACAGATGTCAAGTCATTAACATATACAGAAAACAGAAGTGGTCCTAGGATCGATCCCTGTGGAACCCCACGTTTCAGGTAGGTTTGTTGAACTTGCAGTCGATTCCAGAGATTTGATTAATTTATTAAAAATTAACTTAGTGCACAGTAACTGGGGTTCGCAATGTCAAACGCTTTACTGTAGTCAAATAGAGTCAATAATGTTACGTTGCCAATGTCAGTTTGTTTCCGAATGTCTTCAGTCACCTTTAAAATCGCCGTAGTAGCTCCTCTGTTTGTGAAAAATCTGATTGCTTGTCATTAAATAGTTCGTTTTTGGTCATGGGAGCCCAGAACCTTAAAGAAAAATTACTTATTTGTCTATAGTCATTAGAAGATTTCGGGATCAATTATTGAATTAGTACTGAAAAATAAAAAAGTATAAATTAATATAAAACAAAATTTACAATAACGATTACTTATTAATTTTGCTATTGCCTGCTCACGTTATTTACAAGAACTGCTGACGCTGCCTTTTATAACTTTGCTTCACTTTATCTTCTTCTGAATCGTTCTTCCCATTCAAGCTATGTTCATCTCTGCTAAGCAGATTGTCGATGCACTTTCAATATTCCGACTCTTACTTTAGCACACATATTCTAGGCATGTAGCCTCATATCGAAGTAAATCAGGGCTGCCAACTCAATTATTTATTTCGAAGCACTGACTTACGCACATAACTTTAAAAGCAGGAACACAACACACCACAAAGGTAGCTAGTTGATCGTATAGCTATATAATTGGTATCTCTACCAAATCATCAGCAATCTTTGCCCGTTTTTACTGACAGCCAACAGCTACTTCTCCATGCCAGAGCTGCCATAATTGTTTGGGAATTCCTAAGCGACTTGATAGCAAAAACCGGCATCATGTATCCCAATTTGGCCTTACTATGTTAGTGAAAGAGTTTTGCTTGAGTGCATATTTGCATACAACACACATGTCAAATTAAAGAAAGCTTACGAACAGAAAAGATGATATTGAAAATTGTCAAACCATTGGAAAATCAGAAAGAATATATGCGGAGCTGTCAAATGGAATGACCGCCTACTGCGCCATGTGTTGTAAGTGAAAAACGTGTAGCTACGCCACATTAACTATTTAGTTTAAAATACAGATTAGGCTTAAGTTCAGTTTATTGTAGACGGCGTGTTGCCGGTAAGAATGAATGTCACAGAAAGGCGGAGAAATAAGTAAGTGTGTGTGTGTGAGTTAGAGATGTAAGATACATAAAAAGGCGGGAGTATCGAGCATCGATGTGAACTAGTTAGATGAACTGGATCTGTGATTTTAGCTGGATGAACTGGAACTGGAACCGCCACAATTGTGCGCCCCCAGCGTAATCTGTTGAAAAATTTCCTACTTTTCTTTTTGCCTAAACTACGAATCAACCCTTAAAAGGAAATGTTCAATTTTGTTCATTAGTTTAAAAGTTTCAGCACACAAACAAAACCACGATCCATCTTTACGTTGAATCGTTCGAGCACATTTAGCATAAAAACTGTTCAACTTTCCCCTGGCTAGTGCTAGAATTTTGTGAATTTAGTTCAACTAAAAAACTGCTCTGTCTAAGAATACATTTTCTTTTTCAGTGTATATTATTTCTATGAATTTGAGTTTGTGGTCTAGGAATTGTTGGTTGGTTCCCCCCTTCAATCGTTTTTAACAAAAAACCAGGCAATTATTAGTTAAATGAGTTGATTTTTATGTTAAAGGGGAACTTCACGGGTATTGTATAACGACTTTCAATGGGGGGTGCTCTGCTGCTGCTGCTGCTGCTATTCATATTTAAACTCAACAATGAGTCGTCCCCCTCCCTCACTGGCTTTGAATCCATTCATTGATCTTCTTTATGTACCCCAGCACAACTGTTTGCATTTTTTCATAATGATCCTGCAAAAGATCTTTGGCAAAAGTAATTAAGTTAATTGGCTGAAATGTATGCACAATTGAAGTAAATTTCTCTAACGAAAAACCAACTCTGCTTCGTTTTTTTGTTTTTGTTTTTTTGTTTTTGAAAGTTTCTCTGGTTGTTACTAAAAAATTGATGTTACTTTGCCCAACCATCCATCTCCATCTGCCATGTGAGCTTCAAAGGCGGAAGTGTTTAATGAACATTAGACAAGCGACAACAATCACAACAACAACAACAACAACATAAATAATCGCAGACAAAAAAAAAAAAGCAAATAAATTTTTGAAAAGGCTGCTAAACGAAAATAGAATCGCAGCTTAGCCAACAATTTATTGGCAAACATTTTGTTGTTTTTTGTATATTCTATTTTTGGCTGGCAACCCTTAGGCGAGCCGAAGTGACGTTTAAAGCCGACAGGCGACATGCACAAAATCCGATCATACCAAAAGGCTCCCCTTGTAGTTTCACCACCCTCACACACACACACACACCGCCCCCTGCCAGTGCTAGTCTAAACTTAAGCGCAGATTAGTCGTCGTCCCCCCACTCTTTTCCCGAAGCCATTGGGTCGTAAATAACCAAATTTTGTGCTGCAATTGAATATGGAATATGGAAATATGCCACAGGAAAGAATTGTGCAAGTAAGCAGATAACAAAAGTTCTTAAAAAAATGGAGAAAGGAATGAAAGAAGAATATTAAAAATGTTGACAAATAAAGAAAGAATTGAATACTTGATTCAAGTACAAAATTCTAGCATTTCAGAGCAAGATTAAACCAACTCGGATTAACACTTAATACAAGCATTTTCGTACTTAGAGTCTCCTTAGCTCTAAAGTTAAGCCCAATACATTCTTAAAACAAATATTCGATAATTGTTGGTGAAACAAGGTTTCTGTATTGAAAAGGTTCTGCATTGAACATAGATCAAGAAGCTATAACTAAAGGCTGGATAGGTAGATAAATACAGTTGGATATTTTAAGAACAGATTTTGGCTTAACAAGAATCGTAAAAGATAATTTAGATTGCTAACTTGTAAATTCAACGGGAAGTTTTTAAGCTCGCTCAAAAGCTTTAAGCATTTTTCTTCTCAGCCTAAACAGCTTAAAGAAGTTTTTGGGGTCTTGACAGTTCCCAACTGGTTAAAGTAATGATTGCTTAAAAAATACATATAGAGCATGTTCTAGCAAATTGTCTTGTTTGTGAAAAGTAAATCGATACATGGCAATCTCAGGCTTAAGTGACGATTTCTTAATAATTTGTGTTCCCATTTCGAGTGGATTTAAAAAAGCAAAACGATTTAATTCCAAATCGTTTTCTTTGTCCCGTCAGTAGAAAGCGATTTTCTTTTCGAATGAAGGTCGAATCGATTTCGAACTATAATTTAGAGAATTACCAGAACAATTTCGAGCAAAACGCATCGAAAAACAGTCAGAAATGTGAGAGGCTGACTTTTAAGTTTCACTTTTCGTTTTTGCTTGGCTAATGCCAATTTCTGGACACATTATACAAAAAAATCTTTATAAATCAATTATAGGCTAGAAAACCAATTAAATTTCACAAGCAATTTCTAAATTGATCACAGAATTAAGAAAAATTTACTTTACGTACATCTAGCAACTGTAAGAGTTTATAAATTGGCAATTACTTTTCATTCCACCGACTAACAAATATTACTTTTCAAAACCGAAAAATTTTCCGTTTTGGTTTTGCGAGAACATGAATCTATTCCACGTTCGAAAGGTTGCCGAATGGAAGAATGGGGAACATGCCTAATAGTCTTCAGCAAAGGGGCTACAGAGAATAGAATTGGGAGGTTCTTGAAACAGTACTGCTCCTTTTGTTGAACAAACGCAACTTTTTTAGACATCGAGCCGGCTCAACTTGCTAATTAGAGAAAATTAAGCCATATCAATTCTAAGGTTGGGTGAGCACCTGAGATCTGCAAGTCTGCCTGTTTTCTTGTCTTTAGGTACACTCGCTGTCAAAGCGACTCGGGATATGGGAACATAATTTCGAACATAAAAATATCCCCAAGGGGGTTTTAACCCCCAAAACCCCACCTGGCTACGCCACTGGTTTGGTTTACTTAAGTCTTCTGAAAAACAAGGAAATATACAAATCTTTGCGCTCAACTCGGATTCGAACCCATGACCATTCGCACTGAACACGAATGGAAGGGCATCTCATCACACACCACCAACCCCATCGGTTGTTGCAGCATGTCTTAAAATCTTCTACTCTACTTGTATCTACTTGTATTTCTTCGCTCTCGCTCTCCAATTTATGCACATGTGATCTCGAAAGCACATGTGAAGTAAGTACATTTGGAATGATATAAGTTCGAAAGATCCAATCCTTAAAAGCTTGAATTGTGTAGAATATCCTGGAATTCGAGATTGAATTTTCAAGCTCATTCCGGGTTTACTCCAAGATTAAAGAGATTGCTGTGACTGAGTGTCTTGTGTGCTGGTCTGTCAACGTAGTTGATACTGCCTCATGTTGTTTTTGTATGCGAGTGGCAGTCGTACGCTCACCGTGCACCTACTATTAATACAGGGGTATCTATAAGTTTTATTGCTCTCTCTCTCTCTCTCTCTCTTAGCTTTCGAATAAGCAATGGTAAACGCCGTTAAATTGTTATTGTAATCTCAAGAGAGAGAGAGAGAGACAAACACTAAAAGCGTTGCTTGTAATTTTTTAAGGGTTCCATCAACACATGTTACGAGTATACGAAATAAGCTACACGAGTGGGAGCGGAGGAAACACTGCATACATTCTTTGCAATGGTTGAGATACTCGACGAAAAAAATCAATTACGAATGCTGTACACTTGTAGTTGCATTGCTCCCGTTTAGTTCTCTGAAGAACACTTTACTCAAAGTGTTTGCTAAATCGGCTCAGGGTCAATAATTAACACAAATAATAGTTTGTCTGAACTGTACTGTTTCAAGGGCCTCTCGGTCCTCTTATCAACCGCCTTTTTTGCTCTCAGTCTGCTATTGAAAATGTAAGTTAATGAATAACTTTTTTAATTAAAAGGTCGAAACATTGGAGAAGTGAAAGATGACTGTTAATGTTATTAAAATGAGAACAAACGTTTTCAAAACAATAGCTTTTCGTACTTACAGTAAACCAAAACAATTAAGAACTAGAGCGTTAAGCTATGGTCCCACAGGTCCCACAAATTTTCATAAAAATTTCTTTAAATAGCCATGATTACAGATTTTGCACAACTTAAAACTAAAACTATAGTTCCATACGTAAGCAATTTGTTCAAAATTAGCCGAAAAGTCTCTTAAGTTGCCCTATTAAGTCAATTTTTTAACAAAATTTGGGCAATTTATTTGCCTGTGGGACCTTAGTTTTAGTTAAAGTCGGCTCTAACCGACTTCAATATACCCGTTACTTATGAGAAGAAATAGCGTTCCCATGTTCCTGAGTGGAAACATCCGAAAAGTATGCAACTTTTTTAACTCGGCTATTTTATATCCGATCTTGATGAAAATTTCAGGGATTATAGTTATTGCGAATATAAATTTAAGTTTTAAATTTGAACTTGATATCTTAGAAAATGTGGGAGTTATTCAACATTTTTTATTGTGGGGGCGGTAGTGGGCGTGGTAAAAATTTGAAACAAACTTGATCTGCGTGCTCTAGTCTCCGAGATCTAGGTGTTCATACAGACGGACGGACGGACGGACGGCTGTTGATGCTGATCAAGAATGTATATACTTTATATGGACGGAAATGGTTCCTTCCGCCCGTTACGTACATTTGCACGACTTTTGTATTATCTTTTACACGGAGTAACGGGTATAAAAAGGCGTTCTTATTTGAATGACAAAATGTCTTGGATTGAAAACAAAATAGACTTAGTCGAGATTTACACGGTGAAGCAAACTTCATGAAATTTTTGAAAAAGCACTGGATTGTTAGAGTTGGAGAGAGAGGATGTAAGTGTTAGGTATCGCTTTCCCCTGTGCACTTTTTTTTAGCTTAAAAACGAAAGCTCTTTCAAAGACTTTACCGTGTAAGTCCCGACTTACAATGGTAGCTCTAAAAAAGTATGCCTGTCCCTCCCAGTTCTAACACTTTGGTTATGAAGTGACGGTAGATTTCTGACGTACAGTAAAACCATCTTGGTTTTTGAATTTAATGGGGTTAAACGCAGAACATTTTGTGCCTGTGTTTATGAACTTTTGTTTTGTTTCAAGAGTGTATTGGGGTTGACTTAAGAATTTATTAGACTTGACTAATGAATATTGTTCACCTATTAAAAAGATAATTCGGGTTGTACTTAAGACCATTAGAACGTTAAATGATGATAAAAAAGACTATAAAATAGTTTAAAATGTATTAAATATATATCGCGACACTGTCTTAAATCAGTTAATTCGGCATTGAAAAAATCGTTTTTTCAATAGAAACTTTGTACTTGAATCAAGTATTTTCGTACTTACCGAACTATTGACACCGTTTGTACATAATTCAAGTACAAAGCTCTTGGTTTTTTTCTGAGTGTATGCTTATCATTCTAAAAATAGAATAGGATCTGAAAATTATACCGTTTCATTCTAGAATTTTTTAGGAACGATTCGCTCTTGAGATTTTATACTTGCAGAACGAATAGTTTTTGATTTAGGCACAAAAAAAAGGACTGATCCAGTTTACAAAAGAATAAAATCAAATGCGTAAAGTGATTGGCTTATCGTAGCTATTTCGAATCGAAAATAATTAATTAAATTAAAGCTTGTTTGGTTCTTAACTAAGTATTTAAGTACTTGATCCAAAGTTTTTTTTGGTAATCTAAACCGCAGACAGTATTATATTGAGTTATAAATGTTCCATAGACAATGTGACTTACATATTTTAATCGGACTTCAAATTAAGAACTTCGGAAATCAAGAGATACGTATTTGAATCAAACATTCTCATACGAAATTTCTTTAGTTTTATGTAGGTCAATATTTTCGGGCAGAGCACAAGGGGTACGCAGAGGGAAAAAACTGTTCCGCAAATAAGTTGCCTTCTACTTAAAATAAGAACA
Source organism: Lordiphosa stackelbergi (assembly GCA_018904235.1). Classification (NCBI taxonomy): domain Eukaryota; kingdom Metazoa; phylum Arthropoda; class Insecta; order Diptera; family Drosophilidae; genus Lordiphosa; species Lordiphosa stackelbergi. The sequence goes on along the minus strand of JAEIFU010003958.1, from coordinate 13,208 downwards.
AGATGTTGTCAAAATTCTTGAGAACAAATGTTCAAAATAATAACGGAATGAGTAAAATTGTTCGCAATCAGATAATATTAGCTTTATTCAACACAAAAACTGATACTCGGCAGAGAGAGAGATACAAGACAGAGAGAGCAAGAGAGTGCGAGTTGGCTCTTTTTTTGATCTCTCTTGTTTTTTTTTCAATACAACTTCTTGTCAGCTAAACCAAGCATAAATAGCCCTCTAGATGTGAATCTGCAAAAGTCTGCAACGGCTAAATGTGCAGGAGCGTCATTCCATACGCTAAGGGCATAAAATACCGGGTTCAATTCCCAGTCAAGCCCGAAAAAAATTTCTGTGTTTCAAACGTGTCAGGTGGAGTGGAGTAGGTGGGGTCGTTGAAGCGTGTTGTACCAGCGAGAAGTCACTGATCTCACGAAATATATGTGGGGGGGATTTTTCCAAAGATATTTTAAATTTTATACAATAACATGTATATGGACTGTAAATGATGACTATTAAAAGTGAAGCCATTCGAACTGTGTAAAGTGCTGCTGGCACATTTATACAACAGCGCGGCTGCCGTTAGCGGTGTAGCTTTGTAGCTCCATCGAAGTTCATCTGATCATTGTCAAGCTAGAAGGATCGTCCAAGTCCACCTTCTATTTGAACCAATGCAACTGAATCTTGAAACCTTTCTTTGCATATTTCAGTGTCAGCATGTGTAGCCCAGCCCACATTTATCACTAGCCAGCCTCCCGTCAGTTTCAATCTTGTGGAGCAAAGGGGGCGGGACATGTGTGTGTGGGGAATGTAGCCAGTGACAGGCCCTGGCTTCGGATCGTTAGGCTGACGTTAACAAAAACTGTTGTGGCGCTTCATTTCGTCGATTTCAATTATGCGCAATCATTTTTCAAGTTCGCTGACGGCACGCGACAAAAATTAATAATTGAGCAGCAGGTCGCGCAGTGCCAAATGCCATTTGCTAAATTTGAAACGCGGCTGATGATGATGTGGATGATGTGCCTGTGGCAGGCAGCAGAAAGTGGCAAATCAATTTGGTTTCACTTTGATTGTATGCAAATCTTCTCGGGGGTTGGAGGAGTGCGTTTTGTGGCTGGTGCAAGCTGCATGTTGCATGCAAATTAAGTGCAACACTTGTTGCCGACATCGTCATCATCATCATCATCAACTTCGTCGTCGTCGTTTCATTTGCAGGCAGGCAAAGATTTGGTCAAAGCCATTTAGGATTGAGGTTTTCAAGTAGGATGCGGCACTCACTCACTCACTCACTCACGCAGTCAGTCACAGTCACAGTCACAGCACCTGGGCTGCTGCTGCTGGCTGCTGCCTGGAAACCACTTCAGTTCCTGCGAAATTTATTCTCGCTTGGGCTTTAATGCGCCAATTGTTTGCACATCTCGTTGAACAAATGATGGGCCATATTTTTCATGTGGCTTTCGTATTTGTTCTATGATTAAAAATAAATAAAGCATGGCGAGAATTTGCCGCGAAAAACTATTAAATGCCCTCTGCGGGGCGGGCAGGGCCCTGGGTCATAAACATTTTGTGGCGTCATGATGTATGGGGATATATGGAATGGTCGGGCGGTGGCTGATGGAGTGGTCGGGGGGCGGGAACGGGGGCCGGGCCGTTCTGATTCACAGCAGGTGCTTAAATGCCGAACACAGTTAACGCTGCAGGAGGAGGCGAGGATAATAAATTTTCGGCCAGAGGACCCAAAAACCTCAGTATTTTGCGGTAGCTCTACACGGTCCCCCCACTCCCGATACGTATGTTCCAAGTCACGCGCTTCATTGTCACAGCCCAAAAACCCCAGGACCAAACAATTCAAAAAAAAAAAAAGGAACAGCAAATGCTTCGTCCTGGTCAAACTAATAAATTTGTTCAGGTTAATAGAGTTATTTTAATTTATGTGATTTCATGCGGTTTTCCGTGTGGCTTTTCCAAATGTCTCCCATTGTGTGGTCTCCCTCTCTCTCTCTCAGCAGTCATAAATATGCAAAGCAAATCATAACAATGACCATTACAACTCGTATGACTTTGAAACATTGGTTTGGGTTTCCTTTCCCCTTTATTTTTTGTTTTTGGAATGCAAATCAATTTATGTGCCGTAAACCATTTGTTAAGTGGACAAATTTACTTGGATTTTTCGACTCAAATAACTTAGGTTTGCTCATAACTATAGGTGACAAGGCACACAAAACACCTCCAAGGAGGCTGGTGCTCTAGACATCAGGATTTGGTCACCATAGCCATAAAATTGTTTTGAATTTTTAGTTTACCGGTATCCGAGTACCGACATTTTTGGAACCGAAAGAATTGAAAAGAACATAAACAGTGTACCGTTACAGTTTCGGTTTTGAGTGCAACAACTTGACTAGAAAACTGGGACTTTCAAACAAAAGGCTGGTCCCTGATATCTATACCTATAAATGTGTAGCCCCAACCGACTGACATATGTATTATCAACCCACAGCCAAAACTACTTATCCTCTAGAAACTGGATCTATGATTTGGCATAGGCCTTTGTTTAGTTATGCAGGCGCGCACTAATAAAGAAAATTTGGAAAATTTCACCGCGAAGTGGGTGAAAACGCCAAAGAAAAGTTAGTGGAGGGCAAATAAATGAGCTACTGCGTTCAGGCAACATTGTGCTAAGCTGTTTTGCTAGGTTCACGAGAGAGAGTGAGAGAGGATACGACTCAGACTCACACAAATTAGGTATGTATGTGTTCAATGTACAGGCCACTGCATTTTCACGCAAAATTTTGTTATATTTTTACCACTGTTAAATCGAAACTGTCTACAAAATAAAACAGCACAATTTCTACGATGTCTTAGAATCTTGGACAAAGAAAGAAAAGATCCCTGGAGAATGGATATTCAAAATATCCACTTTAAGGTCCATTTTTGATGTGAAACATCTTTAATTTCGGTACGGACGATTTTAGTAGGAGTAAAATTTGATTTGAGCGTCACGTGACACTGACGCCAACCATATTATGTTTGGTGTGTTTTCTTTCTGCAGTGGCTCGGCACACACACAAAGACGGTTGGAGTAAATTTTGATTTCAGCGTCACGTGACGCTGACGTCATTCATAATTTGTGTTGTTGTTTTGTGGAGTTTTCGGCAAACACACACAGCCATAAGAGGACTTGCAGATGGGGAAAGTGAAGAGGTAGGATAGAAGCTGATAAGGGGCAACTGGGTGGGTTCTGGAAAAGATCTGGGTGGGATCTGGTGGTATTTGTGGCTGGGATCTGGTTAGAATTTGGCTGGGATCTAGTTGGGCTCTGAGTGGAATCTGGATGGGATCTGTGTGGGACCTGGGTGGGATCTGGGCGGTATCTAGGTGGTATCTGGATGGGATTTGGAAGGGATCTGGTTGGGGTCTGGTTGGGATCTGGGTGGGATCTGGGCGGGATCTGGGGGGATCTGGGTGGGATCTGGGGGATCTGGGATCTGGAAGGGATCTGGGTGGGATCTGGAAGGGATCTGGAAGGGATCTGGGTGGGATCTGGATGGGATCTGGGGGATCTGGAAGGGATCTGGGTGGGATCTGGAAGGGATCTGGGTGGGATCTGGATGGGATCTGGGAGGGATCTGGGTGGGATCTGGGGATCTGGATGGGATCTGGGTGGGGATCTGCATGGGATCTGGGTGGGATCTGGGTGGTATCTGAAAGGGATCTGGGTGGGATCTGGAAGGGATCTGGGCGAGATCTGGAAGGGATCTGGGTAGGATCTGGGCGGTCTCTACGTGGGATCAGCGTAGAATCTGAGTGGGATCTAGTCGGGATGTAAATGGGATCAAGCTTGGTTGGATCTGGGAGGGATCTGGATTTTCTGGATTTCTACTGCCCGTTAATTTTCTTCTTTCGAAAGAGTGCCCTTGCTGATTTATGTACCATTGAGAGAGCTTGTGATTTGAAAATAAGCTCCTAGACTAAGCATCATGTTTCACATCAAAGACTCGTGAGTGCAAGCTTCACTCTTTTTTTTAAATATCCTTTTCACATCATACAGCTTCTTTGGATGAAGAATAAAGATCAATGAAATATATTTTCTAGATATATTTTTAAGCGAAAATAAATCGAATCGAAAATTTCCCCCAAAATTTATCCAAAAATATCCAAAGGATCTTTAAAAACTATTATATTCTTCAGTGTAAAAATAGAATATCTTGCATTCTTGGTTGATCTCTTGAGTCCCGGTAGGCTGCCTTCTAAATGGGCTGCGCCATTTGTACTTTTATTTACCATGAGGATTCGAAGGTCGTCTAACTAAAAAGAAGAGTGAATGCAGTGGCCCACCAACTGCTTAATTTAAGGGGGGACGCTTAAGCCTCATGTGTCGACGCATTGTCCAAGAAAAAGATGGGCCTCTACCAGGAGTGAATTGCGCTGAAAAAAAAAATAAACAAGTGGATGTGGGCGAACGAGACGCGGGTCGGAGATGCTTCACTCTGGAATATTCGCAACTAGGAGCTCACACACAAATTTATACCATGGCGGAGTTTGACTGTTTGTGTTCGAATTGGTCTTGGTGCTCACACACACTCACTAAATTTTAACGAAATTGTCGAAACGAAAGTTTCAATTGAATTTGGCTTAGTGTTCCCCGCGGCGGTAAATTAATGTTGCCAGAAACAATGTATGTCGATAGCCGTCAAATAGGACCGGTGCGGGATACATTTATATCTTGGCTAATGAAATGCCAACTGCTTAACATTTACAATCTTCGGTGGGTCTCACTCGTGTTTTTCTCGCTTCCCGGCTCTGGGAGCCAGACTGCGGGTTCGCGGTTATTCTAACCCATTTACCATATAGGATCTCCATGGTATAAGACGCTAATTACTTAAGAACGTTTCCAATACCACAAATTATAATAACATTGTCTGTTTAGGACACTACCGAACCGCGATATACACCCATCGAGGACCATTGAAAGAATATAGACAAGATCACAAGGAACATTTCAAACCCTTCCGTTACTGACAAATCATTCAACCGCGAAAAAATACTGAAAAGGATCAAAAATAGTAACAATGCCCTCCCTATAAATCCAGCTAATTTTGACCAGCGTTAATAGACGAGCCGTTTGTTTGGCATCACAGTTCAAGACGTATTGGGTTTTTATTCTTTGCATTAATCTTTTAAGGTCGCGGTTATTGTCTACCAACAGGGCAACAGTTCTGTGTTGACATTGAAAAGCAGTTTCTTAATATTAGCGGTCTTCGTCACCACTGGAGATCCGTTAGCTTCAAATTGCGCTCATGCATTGATCCAGCCAAGATTTTTCACTTGATTTGTTTTAACGTTCTTCCTTTTTTATACTGACCGAAGGTATAAATTATATTTAGTAGTGGCAAAGTATGTAAGATGGAGAAGGAATCATTTCCGACCCTATAAAGTATAAATATCTTGATCAGGCATCAACAGCCAAATCGATATCCAGCCAGCCGTCTGCCCGTCCGTCTGTCCGTCCCGTCTGTCCGGTCCGTACTGACACAACGATCTCCCAGATGGTAAGAGATCAGAGGTTTGGCATGTATGGGACAAATGTTTTTTTGCAGGGCAGATCCCTCTATTTTAAATTTTTCCCCCCCCCTCCCCCACAATTTAAAAACGGCTATCTCACGTGCAGCTAGATGATTTGTCTTTTTGGAGATGAGTTAGTCATTAGGAATATGTATCGGTTGGCCAAATTAAGATAAAGATCGGACGAGCGGTTCTCAGTTATGAGCAATAGCCCACCCCCCCCCCCGCCCCCCGCCCCCCCAAATTTTCCAACCAACGCCCGCATAACTCTTAGAGAGGGGGGCAGCGAGCCATTATGCTAATTCTTATCCAAATTAGATATCCAAACTGATTTACAAAAGTCCTAGCAATTAAACACGGACAATCATCACAACCTTGCCAAAGTTTGTTCTTCCATTTGACATGCAAGCTCAAACTCGGCAAATGCGATAACATTTTGACAAACAGTGTTCACATAGCGCTCAGACAGCACACAAACTTATCGAAAACTTGATTTGTCAATCTCGTCAAATCGCTCGTCAAACGAGTTTGACTGTAACCAAATATGGCGTTCACACACAATCATGTTTAAAACTTATTTTGTCAAATTTTCGCCATATTTGACAAATTAATTTGACAGTGTGAGCTTAGCTTAAGTGAGAGCGAACAGCTGACTAATCTCTGACAGAAGCGTTGTCGATTTAGCAAATGTTCTCTCCAAAGCAGTAAATCCACTAACGAATTTGTTCGACAAACAAATACGTCGAACAAGAATTCATTTGCCCACTAACCTGGCGAACATTTCTGAGGAAAATTTTGCTAAAAAATCTCAACAAGTAAACATGAAAATATGGCAGCGGCAACTAACGCTAACATTGCCTAGATGGCGATACTAATTACAAATTACAATTAATGAATTCCATTGCTCATTTGAGCTGCTTAATACTCATTCTCCATGACATGATAGTCCAGTAGTCCTGATTTTTGTTATGTTGTCGAATTCATCGAGTTTTATAGAGAAATTCAGGCCTACTGGATTATCATGTCTCAACTGTCGAACCAAAGACCAATATAATCTCTAAGATGCCGAACGCCCATACAACGGTTTTGCAATATGCAGCTGTTTTTTTTTTTGGTGGCGCCGAAAATCGCGCTCCCTCCGCTCACACAAAGTTGAGAGCGGAAAAATCTAAAAATAGAATGCACTTGCTTGTGTGAGTAATGCTTGAGAATACACCCTTACAGTCGTCGGCTGTCGCTGTATGCGTACAAAAAGCGGCTGGCTCTAGATGGCGCTCTCTCTCTCTCTGGCTTCTGGACAAAATTTCAAGAGAGCCAAAAGCCACTTGAAAAGCCAGGGGCAAAAAATCGTGTGCAAAAAAATCGTATGGCTTTACTCATCTTCATATTCTAATGTCTTTGGTCGAACAGTGTGAAGGCAGCCTAACACGTCACAATATTCATTAGTGTTTCAGAAACGCGTTTTTTTGTAAACAGCTAAAAGGGAATTTTGCTCCTAGAGCATAAGTCACTTTTCTGGTGGATATTGCAGACATGGTAACCGACAGTGACTTCATTAACACCTGTTTCCGATTTCAGACGCTTCAGTATCGGAGCACATTGATACATCCGACAGCTCATCTGCTTCGAAATCCGTAGAGCAGAGAGAGAATGCGTTCTCCAAACAATGTTCCGATTTGGATTTGTATAAAGATGGATTTCGAAACGAATTAAGTTATATTAATTCTAACTGAAAGAAAGAATGTAAAACTTCTCCATTTGCTCTATGACCAAAAGTTCTCGTTTGGCTGACACAATTTCTGTGAGGCCGACGAAGAACTGAGATCGGGACTTTCCCTACCGAAATCTAATGAACAACAATAATTTTACTGTTTCAACTAAAGATTAGGACTCTAAGGCTGACAAGAAGTTCAGTGGCCAATTCTTGCTAAGCGATTACCTTCAACTGGGGATAGATGGCTGATCATCAGTCTAGCAAATCACGCTACCCTAGCCTAGCATTCCAAGCCACTTGACCAACATATGTATCTGACCAAGTCACCAACCCACTTCACCTCACCTCATCTCTCTTCTCTGCTGTCGCTGCTGCTGCGTGGTGAACCTTGCGACATTTTGTCGTCATCAGCCTTTGTCTTGGTCATCAGTCGACGTGGTCGTCATCATTCCAAGACTCCATCCCCATCGGCTCATCATCAAATGCCGCCAAAGAACAGTTAGCTGGCATTTCTTTGGCATTTGATGCTTTTTCCATCTTCCTCGGCTTCTTCGTCTAATCGAAATGATTTTGCTTAATTCATCTTAATTAGAAGGCAAAAGTTTGCTGACCGTCAGGCATAAAGCAGCAGGCAGCCAGCAGCCAGCAGCGAGTAAATATAAATAAAATACATACAAACTTGGCTCTGTTCACCCGTTTTGCTATTTATTTTAATTTTAATTTGCGCTTTTGCGCGCTTTGCTGCCATAAACTTTAGCGAGAGAAGTTCTTGAGAAAAACGGATGAGCAGAGGTTCCATTGAATCTCTAAGCGCAGTAAAACAAAACGGAAGTTTGTGCTTAATTCAAGTCCAAAATAAAAGCAAAAGAAATAAAGGCAGAGAGAGAGATAGAGGAATTGGGGATATATTTCGAGCTATGCAGATCATCTGAAACTAAAATACAAATCCAAACTGTGTGCTCTGGTTTCTGGATTGCATGTCGCATACAATTTTCCAATCTTTTTTTGTTGTTTGCTTCCTCCGTCTTAAATAATTAATTATATAATTGCGAAAGGGAAACAAACCAAACGTAAAATTCTCACGCTTGTCTAGCGGCTATTTTGAAATATTTATAATAATTATGGGTCAGACGACTGTCGAGCTATCCCCCTCCCTCTCTCTCTCTCTCTTTTTTTCTCGCACTGTCTAAATTAATCCTGCGTGCTTTATTTTTAACTCAGTTAAAGTTGACCTAACCAGACACTCGAGTTTATGAACTTAATTGAACTGTCACGAGGGTTGCTAAAAACAATTGTGAACGCATTAATGAATTAATGATTAAGTTATGGTTTTTATACTCTGTATCTTTATCATTCCTTTGGCAAATCGATAAATAATCTACAAAACTGTGGAATAATAAAACTCTGTGGTACTTTTGGTACTGAGTAGAAAAATTATAGAGGTATTCCTGAAAGCGATTCAGAATTGAGTTAGATTTGTTGTTCCATGCAAAATATCCAGTGTGCCCAAAAGAAGTGAGGAAGTAATGGTCATACTAAAAGATTTAACGAAATCAGCTGATTTAGATTTGAGTACGTTTTGAGTGTGACCGTTTTGTTGTTTGTTTACATTCTGGTGTGACTTTAATATGGCGAGCGAGGTAAGTTATCTCGATAATAATAAAATAATTATTTATTTAATGCAATTTGAAATACATACGAGCCTCTCTTGAAGATAAATGCAAAGCTTCCGAAATCAGTGCATAAGTACAGTGCAATGGAGAGCAAGCTACACTGGAGCTCAAGTTCAAGTACACAATCGAGAGAAACTTAGGCTTTGAATAATCATTTGGAATAACTTGGCCCAAATTTCAACACCCTGGAACAGAAAGAACATCGAGCCGCAGGGCGAAGGAAGGATATGAGTGTCTTCTAGAGGACAGGCAGAGCATCAGCAGTTCTTTGACGAATCTCGAACTTGCTCAACCAGCCGCTCATTAGAGCCATGCCAAACTCTTAAAAGGGAATCTTTGCTTTGCTCCATTCAGCAACGAAAGGTTTAACTGCACATGAAGGTGGATCTTGAAAAGACAAAGCAGACTTGGGAAAATGGAAACGCGAAAAGTTCCAAATGGAAATATTTTAAAATATTTTTTTGTAAAAAAGCATTTATTAACATTCGGTATTTGGTAACTTTTTCTGGCTCTTTTATTTAGAGCAGTGGTGCCCAAAATGCCAAAAGCCTATCCCATCTGATAGGAACACCCAATTCTGCGGCGTTGCAGCCAACACACGCATAGAGAAAGAGAATACGTGTGTTCTATAAATAGTTCGCGCGGCGGCTTGCCCTCTCACGACCGGCTTTGCGCTTTTTTCCATGCTGTCTCACGAAACAGAAACAATCAAGCGCACACGCTTCTCACTGAGCCGAATTTTTCCCCCCCTCTCCTGTTTTTTTTTTTTATCAGTTTGGTTGAGCAAAACAAACGAGTCTGTCCGCCAATGACAACTGAGAGAGACACTTTTGGTGAGTGCTCAGGAAACAACCGTCTGCCAATGAGCCAAACACTTAAAGTGTCAGGAAAAAGTGTTATTTGCTTGTTGCCCGGTGTGCTCGTGTATATGCAATGTTCATATACTACATATTATATTTTATTTTTATATGACAAAATATATATAAATTAAATAACTATGATTTTTTAGACGTTAAGAAGAGAAAGTATAGTAATTTCTGCATGTTAGGATATCCACCCACTTGTGTGAAAATTGGTGGGGTAAATTTTTAAATTTTCGGCTGATTAGCTTCGATTAATTTTAAAATACACATTGAAAACAATAAATTAGTGATACAAAACCATGAATACATAACTTTTATATCATAGTTTATTATATGTTAAAAATTATTATGAATAAAGCTTAAAACTTGTTCTGAATTTAAAGACATTTAAAGGAGACTCCAGCAGTGGACAGAAAAGGACTATGGTTGAGCGAAAAAGAGGAATGAGTGTTTCGCTCTCTACTCGTTGGTCTGTACCAAACTGTTTATACTAACTCGCTGAAGGTGTTGACAGTTTTCTGCGAGCTCTGCTCACAAGGCATTTGTTCGTTTGCTTGTTGCTCATGTTTGACATCATGGCGTTTACTTCGTGTTTCGTTGCTCACACACACACAAGCGCAAAGCTTGATTGTGTAAGTTTGGGCACCACGGTATATACATTTTATGAGTTGAGTTTTCTTAGAAAATTATTTTTACAGTTGTGTCTTGTTAGTGAGGTAGATTATTTTATCATTACTTTGCGTGATTTTTAAATTTAAGTTTCCCTTTTAGAAAGGTCCTTAGGGTGGAATATTTTCAGTCTTCTTTTCCATATTCGGCCCTGCTTTCTTTGTGGTGGCCGTTGGTTCCTAGCAAAGTGGTCTGACCTGCTTATTAATAACATCGCCCACCTTATCGACTTTGAGGTTGTCCTCAATAATTCTCATCTCAGCCAGCTTATCTTTTGTGTCTTGAGCTGTATTGATTTGACCAGACCGCTTATAGGCGATTTGAAGGTAAGCCTTCGATCAAGAAAAGCTCCTAGGTATCGGTAACCAGCATAATGATCCAACAGCTCTCATTGGAAAAAAACTCCTGGGCAATCGTCTTTTCTTTTACTGGTTTAGTCCTATATTCCACCGATGCAAACCACTCGGAAATAAGGACTGGTTCGGTTCAGTGGTTCACACAGTTCTTGAACCGCCGGTTCGGTTCATTGCATGGTTTTTGGGGCTTACTGAACCGCGGTTATGGTTCGGTTCGGTTCGGTTCACTTTTTATTCATTTAATTAACTAAAGAAAAATATTTTTGATACAAGTGTTCAGATTATTCATTAACAAAGACTTAGGTTTTCAGTTAATCGGGTATGTTCAAAACTTCGACGGCAATTTCCGTATAAACGTTCTCATTTCGTTTTGACGAAATTTCGTGACGTTGTTGTGAGTTGTTTAGAAACTTTCACGGTTTGAAATCGACTACTGAAAGCCAAGCGGATCAAAATCGTCAAATAATCACAATTTTCTTTTGACCTGATCAAGTAATCTCTGACATATCTGGCTCTTCACATATAAATAAATTTTCAAAATAACAGGGAATAATCTTAATAATCTTTAGGTAAACGCTAACAATCGATGTTTTACTTTTTTAAGGAATTGAATGAATATCCGTTATGCTTTCATTATCGTTTGGAATTTTGTTGTATATTAACATTAAATGAGATCAAGCTACATTTTTTCCTTCTTCTAATAGCAGGCTTGATTCCTAGAATCTAAGAAATCAAATTCAAAAATAGTCGGAGCTCTTTTTTCCAAAGAGTTGACAATTACTGAGCTATGTCGTTCTCCCTTTTTTCAACCTTAATTTTGCATGCCTACCAGCCATAGAAATACTCATAGCCATTTTCTATTTCAACCCAATCTCAATTAAAGGTAAAAAGTTAACGCTTGAGTATTATGTGAGTTGACCCCCCAAAGGATAATACAATCACGACTTGGCTTATTACAATTTTGGGTGGATTGGTTGGATTAAGGTTGATGTTCTTAGTTTTTTACAACAACTCTGCTTTTCAAAGTATTTTCGTAATATTTTAAAGCTAATTGCTGATTTTGCTCACTATTCGCCAGTAACTCAATACCTAGCTAAAGTGAACCGAACCGAACCATTTTATTTTTCGGTTTTTGGTTCGGTTCAACATTTTTGAAAACACACCGGTTCGGTTTACGGTTCGGTTCACGAGCACAAAAAGTGGTTCGGTTCGGTTTAAAACCGGTTCGGTTCAGAACCGGTTTGCATCCCTTGTTAATATATTGGAAACTGGGGGGGTCGGGGGGGAGTGGGGGGGGGAGGTAGTGGGGGTATGGGGGGGGTTTGGGGGAGAGTTTTTAGGGATCTGGTGGAGATCTGGTAGGGATATGTATATGTGGGGGAAGTAGGGGTGGGACGTGTGGCTGCCATGAGGTCAAGTTGGGAATTCAGTGTCATAAATTATAATGTTTACCTCATTTCCTTTATCCGTTCCTGACTTAAATATCGAATCTGCTCGTGGCCTTAAACAAGGAATTAAGCAGCAGAATCGGGATTTCATGCCCATAGCTGATGAAATTAACCTACCAGAAGCGCAAACTGTAATTTCAGTTCCTAAACTTAATTACAAATCTGCTTGAGTCCTTAAAGAAAACGATTTTCCTTTAAAATATTAAGTTAGACAATGAACCGCAACCTTTACCAGTCTACAACAAAAGATGGTAAAACAACTTATGCCGTTTTCACCATATATTTATTTATACAGTCTAAAACTTTGTTCTTAAATTTCAGAAATTATAGTCCACAATTTGTTGAAAATAAGTCTTTTTTTGCCATTTCAAGATGGTGTTTCCCAAACGAATCCAAATAGTGTCGTTTTGGCAATAATTAAAATTATATTTGGATTAATCGTCGTCATGAGCTTCGCTCGTATTGGGCGTCCTATGACACCCACTCTTTTTTTTTTGCATATATTTGGCAGCTAAAAAAAGGTTTAACTATATATTGTAAGGCTATGTGTATGAGCAAATCTGTTCATAAATGATATTCCCATACAATATGTGGATCAAGCTTATAATCTTGGTTTGACATTAAACAACACTTTGTCATGGAGTAGTCATATCTCGAGAGCCACTGGACGGACTGCTGTGGCAGCTCTCTGCCACACAAATGTTTTTGCCTGTGAATGTTAGGATGCTTATTGCAAAATCTTACCTAATACCCTCTCTTTTTTATGCTGTGGAAGTTTTCGGCCATTGTGACTCTCAAGATATGCACAGGTTGGTTGTTGCCTTTAATTCAATTGCCCGCTATGTTTTTAATGTCGGACGTTGGGACAGCATATCCCATTTATCCCACAAGATCTTTAACGTTAGCCTTAAGGCTTGAATTGATCTTAGGACTCT
>JAEIFU010003957.1:0-21673 GCA_018904235.1 Lordiphosa stackelbergi | reverse complement strand
TAGGCTCTACTTTCATTATTTTTTTGGATAGTATTACAATTTTGGAGTTACCTATAGAATTCAACTGCACTTCATTTCCTGCATAATTTTCAAACAATTTTTTGTTCAACATGAATTCCAAAATATATAAACTAACTGCGTGTTCATTTTTATCATCAAGCTAAACGAAATTCTGAAATTTTAGGTTGAGCACAAATGCCTTTGACCGTCTAAAAAAATTTTCAAAACGCGGGGCAGACACAGTGATAGAGCAAATAGGTTGAATCTTTAGATTGTTTCAGTGTTTCTGAGGTGGACCAACAAGAATTAACAAAAGTCCAGTGCGATTTTCTTTCAAAAACTCAATTCTACACACAAAACATAGAAAGGCTCTGAGAAGGGCGAATTATGGCTCCAAAAACGAGCAATATTTCGAAAATTTATTAAAATCCACATTTCACAAGCGGTTTCCGTAAACCAGACTGTATACATAAAATTTTTCAACAAATTTTGTCAACGAATCGATTGCGGTGTCTAACTCGTCCGATTTCGATTACGGTTATAGTTATATTTTATGGAAAACGGGAATGGGATGCTTGTCCGATTGCTGCACAAGTAAAAAAAGATTTAGGCCAATATAAATGCCTTGACTCAAACTGAAATTAATTTCGGGTTTAGTCCCTGCTTTGGAAGTAAAATTGGAAAAAAGAAAGAGCGCCGCAGGCAAATTTTTTTTAAAACGCGCGTGGTAAGGAGTTTATAATACAAAAATCTCGCGATTTTTTTGTCTCAAATTTTCGCAAGCGGCGCTAAAATTTGAATCAATTTTTTCAATTAAATAATGAAAATTTGATACAAAAAATCATGCGATTTTTGTATTTAGAAAATATAAGAAAAATTAAACAAGAACCCAAAAAATCATATTAAAAATTGGCGTCTTATTTCCTTATAAAAATGAAACAGGGCCCCAAAAATTAGTTTTTCGGTCTTACTTCATTTCTTCTTTTGAGGACTTATTTCATTTTAAAATTTTATTTAGGAAATAATGCCCCAAAAGGAAATAACGCCCCAAATTTTATCAAACAGGGTGGTTTTTGTTTTCTATATAAATTGTTGGGGCCTTATTTCATTTTATTTTTAGGGCCTTATTTCGCAGAGCCCTCAATTAATAATCATTGAAAAACTTTGCGGGATGTGTAGAGCAAATTTTTAAATTTTACCTTCAAGTATAACATAATTTCAAATCAAAAAATGTTGTACACGTCATTTGTATTTTGCTATTGCTTTTAAGCTCTGTGGTTAAATTGCTCAAAAATTGTAATGTATTCTTATTTATTTGACATTTGACAAAAATAATTCACATATTTGTAGATCAAAACCGGAAATTTTAAAAATTAATTAAAAAAAGAAACCTTGGATGACCGCCTCGACTTAAATGTATAATAATTCTAATAATAATTCTTTATAATTCACGGTCCATCGATGAAATTTTTTTTCAAAATTGTTGTTAATTTGGGTCAAATTTACTAATTTGTCTTTAGATGCTTCTTTCTTAGTACAGTATTTTGCATATAAAAATATATTCCATGTCGGCCAGGGGGGGGGGGTTTAACCCCCAAAACCCCCCTGTAATTGCAATTTAAATACAAATGATTTAAAAAACAGAAAAAAAGGCAAAGCTAACTTCGTCTGTACCGAAGTTTTGATACACTGGAAATAGCTTGTCTCAACGGTTAGCGACTTCGACCAAACTTCGCAGATCAGCTTAAAAAACATTACATATTACCCATGACCGTGTTTGAGAGCAGTTATATTGAGAGCAAAACAGTTTTTCTCACTAAAATCCATTTTCCGACCGAACATTTGTATGGCAGCTACAAGAAGTAGTTATCCGATCCGGTCGGTTCCGACATATTAGCAGCGTGCAGTAAAAAGAAGACTCTGTGCAAAGTTTCAGCTCGATAGCTCCAAAACTGAGGGACTAGTTCGCGTAGAAACAGACAGACGGACAGACGGACGGACAAAGCTTAATCGACTCAGCTCGTCATGCTGATCAAGAATATATATACTTTATGTGGTCGGAGATGATTCCTTCTATGCGTTGCAAACTTCTGGGCAAAATTATAATACACTTTTCAAGTGTATAAAAAAAAAAATAAAAAAAAAAAAAAAAAATAAAAAAAAAAAAAAAAAAAAAAAAAAAAAAAAAAAAAAAATTTTAAAAAACCAGCACAAGTTTGGGGACACGGATTGTTTGATGAGGGTAAATATGGTTCAGACTTTCTTCCTAAAGCGGACATTTAAATTGCCGCACAATACACCAACATACTTCCTAATGCTAAAAACAGGTCTTCCTCATAGCCATATGTACACAATTGAATTACATTTGAGATATATGTATACAGAAAACACTATTCGACTATGACGAAAACAGAATACCAAATAAGTTGGCAAAAACCGTTATAAACGAAAACATTTACTAGAGTAGATGCATTAGCACGTTAGGAGAAACATTTAACATATTTTTCAACGATGTTGACAAAAAGGAAATGTGGGTATAAAGACTGAGAATTTACTCCGCTGTTAAAAACGGAACAATATCAGCTGCGATCTCAAAAAATTGCTTTTCAAATGTTTCACTGTTTTTGGTAGCGTTTGTGCTCATCAGCCACTGGGCACATATTTTGGTCTCAGCTGCTTTGGTCGCCGGCAAATGAAACCCAAGTAATTGGTAGCACTTCGTCATTAGTCCATCTCTGCTCCCACATCTTTCAATTGCTCATCATCGTCAGTTTCATCCCAAATCATTCAGCAGTAGTTCTTATTTTGTTATTTTTGCCCCTGTAGTTGGTCACAACATTAACGATCCCACCAAAAACAACACATCATTAATAATCCGCAGGACTCGACTTTGACTGTGTCCCAGATTTGATATTCGATATGCAAAGTTCCGATGCCGCCAGCCTGTCTGCCGGAGTTGCTCAAGTGCGGGGCGGCAATGTTTGTTGGTTGACCGCTGCGCATGGCTTTCAAGTGCCGGAAGCAACGGATACCAACTGATCGGCATTTGTCAGCTGGTTGCCAGACAGCTTGGCGACCCCCTCCTCAAGTGGCCACTTGAGTGCAACAACAACAACAAATAGAGGCAGCCGGGAAACCCTCTGACCGACCACACACAAGGCGAGTGAAGAAGGTTCAGAGGTTTGCATACTTGAATTTCGGAAGCGGATCTACGATAGATATTTCAGCGGCACTTTGAAGTTGTTTAACTAATTTAAGCGTTCTTCTATCCCTCCGCTCTAAATAACAATTACACAGAGAGAAATAGAACAGTTACTCAAGAAGAGAAAACCTAAATAAGCTTAAAGTAAATGTATTTTTATTTTGAGAACAAATCGTTCTTCAATTAAGAAATGGCCTAAAAAAAACTTGGAATTTAGAAAAAATTTTATAAAGTTAGAATCATTTCGTTCTTAATGTAACAAAAAAGGTCTTAGTTAGCACAAATAAGAAGAAAACTATTAAAACAGAGCTTTTAAATCAAGAACAATTCGAAAAAATGTTAGAATAAATCGGGATTGTTTGGATAAACGGGACAACATGGGAATTAAGTAAAAGTAGGGAACTTAAGGAAAGAGGATTTAATTTCGAATTTTA
The DNA here is from genome assembly GCA_018904235.1 of Lordiphosa stackelbergi. Classification (NCBI taxonomy): domain Eukaryota; kingdom Metazoa; phylum Arthropoda; class Insecta; order Diptera; family Drosophilidae; genus Lordiphosa; species Lordiphosa stackelbergi. Next base: position 18,037 of record JAEIFU010003957.1, on the reverse strand, counting down.
TAGGACTTGGTTCTTCATAAAGCAAATCTCAGGGACCCAACTTCGCTATAAAGAAAATTCGTATATAGGAAAGAAGAAACGTTATCAGAGAACCACGAAAGTTGAAAGGTCTCCCCATGGGATCTCCAGCCTCCCAGTAATATCTGATATAATTATGAAAGAAGTCCTAAACAGGTACCACCAAGGTCTGGTTTAATAAGACGACCTATTTGTCAAGTCAGAGAAGTGGGCATAAAATTAACTTTCAGATGCTCAACTCATACCTTAAGGACATGCAATTTACCTTTGAGTAGAAGAAGACAACAAATTACTTTTTCTTACAGTAAACAACACTTTAAAGGTAAACTGGTATCAAAAACCCACAGCCTCAGGACGGATAATAAACTACTTTTCAAAGCATCCGAAAAATATGATATTCAACACAGTGAAAAATCTTACTAATAATTCAGAACACAAGTAGGTTAATAAAAAACTGCTGTCAAAGAATGATTTCCCTCAGAGCATTATTAAGACGATCATCAAAAACACGTACTGGGCAGACCAGAACATACAAGTCACATTACTCGGAAAGACTCGCCAAAGCGGACTTATATGACAGGGAACAGATCACAATTGCTCACAAACCAACTTACACTACGGCTGCATTGTTCAGTAACATGAAGAGTAAAATATCAACGTTGGACAAACACAACTTAATATACAAAATACCATGCGCTGGAGACGGGACCAATATATGTAAGAAAATATATGTTGGATCGACAAAATCCAAACTTAAGACCAGACTATCTGGACACAAGTCAGACATTAAAAAACCACCATCTTCAATACACCAAAAAAATTGTACTGACAACGGCCATTCTTCAGATTTTGATGCCACAAGCATTTTACAACAAAAGCGCCACTACAACAAACTCTTTACTTTGACGATGTTGAACATTATACGTACCATCAGAGTCCCGTAAATATGTATGTATAGGTTCGCAAAAATTTTACTGAATAATCTTTTAATTTTATCTGTGTAATGTTGTTTGTTAACCCCAAGGGGAGTGGGCCCGAAAATATTGGGAAATAAATCAATTTTATTAATTTGATGGGACGGATGACCTTGAGCCTACAAAACCATACATTTGGGAAGTTCGTAATAAAAAATTTCGACTATAGTAGCAAAGTACTTAATGAAAGGATAAATAACTTAATATTGAGCTCTAAAGCAATCCCGAATATTGTTATTTTACCGATTTTAAAATCAAGAATTTTAGAATTTCCTCACTCATCAAGTACAAAATTTTTGCACTTTTATTTGCTCTTTGATAAGCTGCGCCACTTTCATAAGCTTTTTAAAGTGTGCTCATTTTATGAATTTGAACGTAAGTGTGCCTATTTTTGAACTCGGATGTAATAGCCGATTTCCACTTACGCGTGTTCGGTCATCGATTCCACGATTTTTCGATAAATTCCAAATTCACAACAGCTGATCTGGTCTGTTTGTTTACCTTTGTGCATCAATCAAAATGAAATTGAGTTACATTATTTTGCTAAGTGGAATTGAAAAGCAACAAATGCAGCTTATGCAGTTAAATCAAATCAATTCGTAGCGTTGCGTACGAAGAGTCCCACCCATGTAGCACTTGGGCGCTTGTAAGTTTTACAGCCATTTACTAATTAAATATTAAAATATAGTTATAAATTATTTATTTTCTAGAGTCGATATGGCTGCTTTTGAGACAGTGACAAAAATACAGACGCATTTTTAAAGAATGTTTTCGTGCGGAGAGGCAATAATTTCAGATTTAAGTCGAACTTCGCCTGGGCTGGCAAAGCAAGATATGTACTCCTTTTCGGCTTGCAATCCCACTGGACAAGGCGATGTTCCTTATGTTTATAGCCATGGACTAGGTTCTGAAGTAATGCTCCCAATTTGATGATGCTCCGCCAGATGGCACAATTTAGTTTTGTTCCTTTCTGCAAAGGACATTATCAATTAATAACACATTGAAAAATTTGTTTGAAATTGTATCTGTACCTGTACCTTTTGATTAGGTTGGGCCCACGAAGCCCGTTGATGTTCTCCTCCCATAAGTCCAGAAGAAACAACGTCGCGTCTAGGGTCCAAACCATTTTGTTTAATTCTGTAAAGGGAACGCCTTTATAATATAAATAAATAAAAAAATAAAAAACATCTTACCTTCCATTTCTTTACCGCCAATTGTTGTGACAGCTGATTTTGTTGTCAAAAGTCTTATCGATATCAATATCTATCGATATTCATCGTAAAAATATGAAAAAACGAGTTGGCAGAACCAGCGTCCAAAGTGGACTCACCCCCTCGGTCAACAACTTGAATTTTTTTTGTTGGACGCGCGTTCTTCGATAAATGGACGCGAACTTTAACTCGGCTGTAGTATAAACGCACTATAAGTGTGACCGATAATGTTATTATCGATAAATTATTTCCATTGCTGTGCTAAAACTTGTTGAGGCCAATAAAAATAAACCGGTATTTTGCACTAATCATGTCCCGTCCCGATCACTACCAATAATTTTCAATTCAATCCCGTCCCGACCGATTCCGCACTTTTTGATGTGAAACATCTTTGACTTCGGTACGGATTTTAGTAGGAGTAAAATTTGATTTCAGCGTCACGTGACGGTGACGTCATTCATATTTTGTATTGTTGTTTTGAGGAGTTTGCCGGCAAACACACACTCACAAGAGAATGGGCAGAGGGGTAAGTGAAGAGGTAGGAAAGATGCTGAAGAGGAGCCACTGTGTGGGTTCTGGGAAAGATCTGGTTGGGCTCTTGGTGAGATCTGGGTGGTATTTGGGAGGGATTCGGGTGGAATCTGGGTGGGATCGGTGGAAACTGGTCGGGATTTAAGGTGGGATCAGGCTGGGATCTGGGTTGGATCTGGGATGGTCCTGGGTGGGATCTGGGTGCGATCTGGGTGGGATCTGGTTGGTATCTGGCTAGGATCTGAGTGGGATCTGGGTGGGATCTGGATCGGATCTGGGTGAGATCTTGGCGGGATCTGGGATGGTCCTGGGTGGGATCTGGGTGGGATCTGGGTGGGTTCTGAGTGGTTTCTTGGTGGGATCTGGGATGGTCCTGGGTGGGATCTGGATGGGATCTGGGTGGGGGATCTGGGTAGTATCTGGGATGGTCCTGGTGGGATCTGGATGGGATCTGAAAGGGATCTGGGTGGGACCTTGGTTGGGTCTGGATATGACCTTTGTGGAATCTAGGAGAGTCCTGGGAGGAATCTGAATAGGATCTGGCTGGATCTGTGTGGTAACTGGGTAGTATCTGGCAGGGATCTAGGTGGGAGCTGAGATGTCACCTTGGTTGGTCACCTGAGTGGGTGAAACATCATCATTTATCTATAGTTCAGCACAATAAACAGGACTTCGACTCTCTGTTAGTGTTCTTCTTTCGAAATATTTCCCTTGCTGATTTATACAGTGAGAAAAAGAGGCTAGTTTTCGATGATCCTCGGAATATTTTCGTTAACTATATTTTTTTGGGATCCGTTGGATATTTTCGAAGTCGCTTTATTTCCGCCTTAAAGGGATATATCAGAAAAAAATATTTCATTGATCTTTATTCTGCTTCCAAAGGAGCTGAAAAATGTGAAAATGATATTCGAATTTCCATTCTACGGGGATCTTTTTTTCTGTGTGATTTTGTGATTTTGAAAATATGCTCTTAAACTAAGCATCATGTTTCACATCAAAGCCCCGTGAGTGTTAACGACACTCACATTTTTTTTCTAGTACCTGCAGTAGCAGCGCTGCGGTCACAATTTGACCAATGGACCCATCCGTCAAAAGCCATCCACCCCTTCCTATCACCTCATTTCATTTTCCCTTCATTAGGCTTCACCATGAGGCCTCTGGGTGATCTTGGCCTCAGCCTAACTGCCCATTTAACTTTTATCCTAACCGAAACTGACCAATAGATGGCGCCCCTACTTGGTTTGTGTGACTACGCCACATTAACTATTTAGCTTAAAACACAGGTTAGGCTTAAGTTCGGTTTATTGAAGGCGGCGTGTTGCCGGGAAGAATGAGTGTAAAACAATGTTTGTGAGTTAGAGATAAACGATACATAAATGGTTGGAGCAGAATGAACTGGAACCGCCACATTTGAAAAATGCTTGTGGAGGGATTGATACACTGATAACTAGATGGCGCCACTGCTGTGATCATTTGAGTATAATTTTTCCGATCTTTATCATTCCTTCAGCAAATCGATAAATAGTCTTGATTACTAAATATCTCTAAAAGATACAAAGCAACTATATGTCATCTGTGGGAGATGTAAAGTATTTTCCAAATTGCGGGAGCTGCAAATACATTTAATCTGCCTGCTGGTATAAGAAGTATATGTTTCGTACATGTTCGTAAAGATCGAGATCTTTAAGATATTGACTCGACTGTTAATGCTGCTCAAGAATATATTATATATAGGGTAGAAGATGCTTCCTTCTGGCTGTTACATACATTTGCACAACTTCATGATCCCCTTTTATCCATTTTTAATGGGTACACAAATTGCGAGTTGTTAATAAAAGTGTGTTTTTATTTTTATTATTTTTATAAATTAACTTAAGAGGACGCTATAATACGAAATGTGGCAACAAACCAAAGCGAAAAGTAACAACAATTTCAAGTAAATTTTGTTGCTCTTTTCGAAAGATTTCGCAAACCACATTCCAACCGTCTAATCAGCATTTTTTATTGATCCGGAAAGCTTGGTAACGATTGCATGACCGAAATTTGACAACACGGCGCTAGCTAAGAGTGTACAATCTGTAGGAACTGCAAGGGTAAAGAAACTGGTTTTAATGGGTTCTTTAATTCGATTTCTAGCTAAACTACAAATATGTATGCCCATTTTCCGTTGTCTTGCCTTTATTGCCCCCCCTCACTATCTCTCTTCATCAGAGGATCTGCTAACAACACCCATTAACACAGTTTAGGGCACGTTCCGTGACCCAACATCGTGTGTGGGTGCCACAGGATATGTGCGCCAGTTGTTTGGGTTACCCCTTGCGCGAGGTTAAGGATAAGTAATCAACAAAAGAGTAAGCCGATGCCAAAGATGCGTTAATTGAAACTCTTTTTAAAACGCGTGCCATTTCCTGTGCCAGGATCTGCCCCGTCACGGCTCATTCGCAGCTCAGAAAATATCCTTGGCAAAGGTTCGTCCAGCCGGAACTGTAAACAATAAATACACAAAAAGAACCTGAGCCTCTGCTCCCCCCCTCCTGCTCCCTGCTTGCTGCTAATCCAGCGGCAGGAGCAGTTGTTGCGAGTATTTGTTGACTGTTAATTGATTTATTATACGCCTGCGCCTACATCATCATCGTGATGATCCCTTACCGTGACCCGTGCTCTTTCTTATAGCTTTATTAGTGTTATTAAATTTCATGGCCAGAGGGTTGTTTGGCCAACAACGAGGATCGACAGTTGTTACAGTTGTGCGGAGCCTTCAGCTGGATGTGTTCTGGAATTAAGTTTTTTAATTAATTTTCAAGAGGCTGGCAAAACTATCGCATTAATCAGTTGGATAAACTTTGCGAGTTTTCAAACCAAACCAAACCAAGCCAACCAACAACACATCAAAGTCGCTGGCAATGACGTTTATAATTTGTCAAAAGTGACAGCGCGATGCGTCGACGTTGTCTGAGGTGGCCTGTCAGTCACTTGCACACACACACACACACACTCTGTCTCTCTCTGTCGCACTCTGTCTTTCTTGGTCTAAACTATGCTTGCCTTTTAATCTATGCAATTTAAAATAAGTTTTTTAGCTCATTTTGACCGACATGTGAGGAAGAGAGCGGCATTAGTGTGTGAGAGGGAGGGCGGAGTGTGTGTGTGTGTGTGTGGGCTCATTAATTATGTTTGTTTTTGGAAGGGTTGGCGCTTCTTGAGACGATGAAGATTAATTTAAAAGGGGCGAAAGTTTTTAATCCAAATAGATGGGAAACTATGCTTAAAAGAGATAATGTGCTCAAGTACGGATAAAAACTGCAGTTTAAGCAGAGATTTAGCTACTACAAAAGTAGCTCGTGTGCGTACTCAATTGGTTTCCCGTCTCCAAGTGCCTTGTTTATCTAATTTTAGACTTTTGAACGATTTAGATGTTTCTTCATAAATATTAAACAAAATAGCTGGGTTCCATTTGACATTTCCTTAGGAAAGTTTGATATATTATTAAGGAGAATGACCATTTAAAACCATTTAAAATTGGGATACCATTAGCACTACACAAAAAACGTAACATCATTTGCTTTAAAAATCTTCGATTAGAGTTGTGTGTATTGTGGTAGGCTAATTTATTTAATTGTTGTGTTTACTAAATGGGTTTAATAATCAACCGGAATTGTGAAGCGTCGATCTACTACAACTAACTTATTAGAGGTCACATCATTAGTGATCAAAGGGTTCTTATGTGAGGTGCAAACTGACGTAATTTATACTGACTTTAGTAAGGCTTTTGATTCTGTCAATCACTCCTTGCTGCTCCACAAACTGAGTTTAATTGGTTTTCCAACTAACCTTCTTATTTGGATCTCTGATTACACAGTTCTACAAATTGAAACCTTTTGTGAGTATCCAGAGAATCTTTAACTAGTTCCTGCGGGCCTACTCATGCTGATTACGAGTTGGTATGCCAAAGCCATATCTTACTTTCCGTTTCCAAGATATTCGCGAAAAACTAAATTTCCGACTTCTTGCCGTTCTAGAAATTTTGGAGGCTACACTAAGCATTAATTGCTGATTTTATGAAGCTTCTAGGATAGTACACATATCAATGCAACTGGGAAAAATTAAACACACCATATAAGGTATTGCCAATGGTGTCGAAATTGGCCTTCAAAGTCAAATTTTACTTGATTTATAGAATTTAATAGATTGAAACGTTGTATCTCCTTAACAAGCACTCCGATTTGAGCGAAATAAATTTTGTTGTATAAAGAAATCAGTCATTTGTGAAATAGCAAAGTTTCTGTTCTGTTAGTTTTGTTTTTGTATAATTTGTAGGGGAGAGTCACCTGTGGACACGCTCCGGTTGTGGACACCCCAGTCAATTTTTTGACAGGTAACAGATGCCGCCAAACTGAGTAATGTCAAACTTGTAGTTTGACAGTACACATAATCTGAGCCAATACCGAAGTGTAAACACGCATTTGGTTTCTTGCTGTGAGCAAAAAAAAAAAATCGTGAACATTTTTTCCGAGTTTCTATTTTTTTAATTTCCGCATTGCGTTAAATCGAAGCAAAACATTGAAAAGTGGTGAGTATTATACTTTGTGATTTAGTGCATTAAGTGTACTTTGTGATGTGATATCAAGTTTCAGTGAAATGTTTGTGTCGTGTAAATTTGCTGAACAAAATAAAAATGGCTACCATTTCCAAGAATGGACACACTTTTGCACCGGTTGTGGACACCCTCGTTTTTTGTGTTTAAAGCGTGTGTTTGGCCATAAAACTGTCAAATATCGTTGTTTATGTTAGTGTAACATATTTTAACAGCATTTTTGTGAATTTTTGTGCATTTTTAGCCATGTCAACACCAAAAAAATCGTCCGATTCAACAAAAATCAATTTTAATGGGCTGGTCGATGCCATTAAGCAATGCCTCATCGATAAGAAGGCCGTCAAAGCTACAGCCAAGGAATATGGGCTTCCTTGAACCACTTTGATCCGGTATTTGGGGAAAGTCAGAGCAAATTTTGCAAATGTTTCGTCCGTTGTTGATTCGGTTTTGTTGGAATTCGTTCGTGATTGCAACCAACGAACTTCATCAAACATGGTGTGTTTTTTTACCTCTCTCACAAGAAGCGTCGCCACAGAAGCTGATCTTGATGAAGACAATCAGCGTCGTATCATCGTTTCCGCCGATCCCAATATTGGGCGAGAAGAAGAGGTGTTAACCTCCCCCGAACCATTCACTTCACGAGCGTCTTCGGCTAGCCGCTTATCACTGTTGGATGAAATTGGGCCGGTGCAAGGAACTTCTCCGAAAAAGCCATCGAATCGCGGTCGCAAGCCAATGCAAACCACTGTGCTAACTTCTCCGGAAAGCGTCGAGGTCTTGCGCGAGAAGGCAAAAAAATCAGCTGAGCGCGCAGAAACGTGGCCGACCAGTAAAACGACAGGCAACCCCACCAGCCAAGCCGTTGGCCAAACGCGATGCCAAGAAGAAGGCGTCTTCGTCATCGGAAGAAGATGTCGACTTCTGTTTGATTTGTTGGGCGCTCTTGCCAAAAAAACTGACCGCTGAAAATTCGATACATTGCGATGTTTGCGATCGTCCTGTGCATTTGAAGTGCCCACAGTAATATAGTAGTCCGCATTATTTTTAGATCCTGAAAGAATTGGAATCATCATATCAAGGTCAATTTATAAGCATCACCGTAAAAATAGACTATTCGCAGGAACGGCTGCAACCGTGATGAACAGCACCACACTTCAGTTCGTGTGGGACCTTACTTCAAAGATATCCTGATAGCCTTTTAGTGTAAATCTTACTTTCATCTAGAAGTGAACAGCGCAGAATAGTAGAAATTTTGCAGTAATTTACCATTCCGAATAAATATATATTTAGTAAATATTATTTTTAATATGTCTTGGCTATATAAAAAAAAAAAAAATTTAATGGTCATGGTACCTTTTTGTCAAAAGTTATGACTTCAAACCAAGTCTACGCCAACTACTTAAAAATTAAACGTGTAGGCAAGGGCAACAGTACGTATGATATTTGAATCCAAGTCGCAGACCCTAAAACTAATTTTTTCTCAAAAAAATTTTTTTTTATGCCTTTTTTAGACGTAAACGCATCGTTTAAAGGGGTATCAGTAAGGCCTTACATTTTTACATACATAAAATGTCCGACCTAATGTACATATATGTATTTCGGAAAGTAAATTCGTAAATATCAAACTTACCTTAATTTTTTGTCCACACTCGTTTATTAAGCATTTGCTTATATTTTCTTCCATGTCAGAGGCGTAATACTGCCGGAACACATTTGTTTTTGGCCTTGGCATATCAAGCGATCGTTCAGATTTTCTTGCAATTCAGAAACTAATTAATTGCTATTTGCAGTTTCGCAGCACAAACACGAATAGAAATATCAAAAAAATTTACCGCGTCTTCTGCACAAAAACATACATGCACAGACAGAAACAACATTTGTTGTTACTCTCTCACCTATACCGCTTTCGCAGTTAGAGATGACACTCTTTCGATGTCTAGCAGCTCTGAATATAACGATGACAAAGTGACTGTGAAAAAATGCTTTGAACCGAAACTGTACAGGTACAACTTTAAGGTTCTTTTCGGTCTTTTCGGTTCTAAAAATATCGGTTCTCGGATACCGGTATACAAAAAAATTTAAAATATCGGTTTCGGTTCAGGGTTCGGTTCGGAGTTTCAATCGGTTCTTTTCGGTATACGGTTCCGGTTCCAATTCCGGCTTGATTCCCTGCCACTAACTATGCTTTGCATGAACCGTTTCGTGTTCTCTGTGCTGATTACAATAAACTCTACCGAATTATCAACTCGGAAGCTTCTCTTCCTGCTTTAAAAACAACTATTTTAACCTATTCAGCCCGTAGTTGACATTTTCCTTCGCGATTACGTGTCACACGTTAGTGTCTCCGCCTCTCGGTTGGTTAGGTTACTATTTTGCCTGGGGTTCGCGCGTAACAAGCCTTGGCTTGGAGTCATGGGCTACTTGAACGTACAGCGAATTGAACGTCGACGTCCATATAGCTCCGGTAACTTAACATACTGTTCAAGCTCTGTTAATTGATTCACATAATTGTGAAAATCGGATTGTCAGAGCGAGTGCTGAGTAGTAGTTCGCTCGCCAGCCATAACTACCAGGAACCGAAGTCACTCATATTTTTATGCATAAGCGAGCCGAACTTATGGTTGTGTAAATCGGTGAACACTGAATTGCAAGTAAAACGACTGTAGTGTGGAGAGAGCTCTCTTATTTACTAACACAAGCACACTTTTCTGTCCTCTCCATTTGGCCGGCACTGTCTTACACAGATTCGAACCGAACTCATGAGTATAAGAATCTGTGAGTACAGAGAGGCAAGTAACCAATCGGACTTTGCAGCATGAGTTTACCATAAGAAGTATATTTGGCGGCATGAAATTTTACGAAAATAGTCACTACAAATGTTTTTTTGCAAGATATAAGTCCATTTGTCAGCATGAAAATCTCACACTTTATTTTCTCAGCTATTCGTAAGGCTAAAAGTCGGCATATAGTGAAACGGTTCAAGGTCTGTTAGGCGTGGAAATCGAGCTCGAAGTAGAAAAACTAAGACAGCCCCGAACTCTTTGGTGAACATTGACCAAACGAGAGAGAGAAAAGCGAAAAATATTATGAAGTTACGTGAAGGACGTGTTGACAGTTATAAAAAATTAAAATTGCGCAATATATTGTTGAGATGAATTAAATTACTTCTAGGGAATCAATAATTAAGTATTATTAATATCGTTAATTTGTCATTATTAATAAATTTGTTTACTTAAAACAGGTCACTTCTGCAACAACTACAAACAACAACGCATTTAAAGGCCAAATGGCTAACTATCCTCCCTAATATTAGCAACGAAAGGCATCATGGCAAACATCAATAATAATAATAAAAGTTAACCGAAATAGTTGCTGGTTTGATTATTAAATGAAATGTCAATACAATTTGCAAATAAACTCAATTCTAGTTAATTTGATTATGGGGTGACATTTCATACAAGAGACCTCCAAAATTTAGGGGTTCGTAAGAGTTCGTAAATAGAAATGAGATACCCAAAATCTGTTACGGTTACAACAAAAATCCCTGAATTTCATGGCGTTTCTTGAGACAAACGAAACGGAACCTGCAGATTTCTTCATGCCTTCTGTCATGCATACAAGTCCGTCTGGGTAAATCGGCTGAAGTCTATCGTGCTGACACATTTTCTGTACTCTCAAGAGCGAGTTAACTTAATGTTGCCTACTTATTTATGTAGGGGCAGGGCACCTCTCTCCAAACTGTGGCATACTTTTGCGCTGTCCCCAAAAAAATGTTCAAACTTGACGTATAGATGGCGCTAGAAAACTAAAAATTTGAATTGGAATTTATAGAATTTTTCATCTAATCAGCCGCATCTGCGGCATCCGAAAAAAAACCCACACATATACGATTCCAATTCCATTTTACAGCTACCACCTTTTGGACACTCTCGCCGGCGTAGTCTTTCAACAGAAGGCGGAAAACCCTCCCTCATTGAATTTCCTAGCCACTAATACAACTAACGAAGTGGACGTGGGACAAGGGACACCAACTGCACTTGTTTCACTCCTCCAGCTGGACTGACCCTCAGCTCTGGTCCATATGCAAAGTGCCCGGAGAGCTCAAACGAAAACAAAAGTGAAACTATGTGGGCAGCAGTGGGGAGGGTGGAATGGGGTAGGGGTTGGGTTAAATGAATGAACGGATGAATGAATAAAGGCCACCGCATGTTACATAAGAGTCTGCGTGGACTTTCGTCTGCGTGTGTGTCTGTGTGTGTGTGTGTGGAGTTCACTCTTAGTTTACTTTGGGATTTATGAATGCTTTATGGCGGCATGTCTGGACAAGGTCTCATCTTGTCGGTGGATGGAGAAGTGGGGCAACCCAACTAATTTATTGCCAACTTCCGGCAAAGGCGAATAATTTTGTTTAGTTTTTGGTGTTGATAATGAACGAATGGTCAGTAAAAAAGGGGCAGACGTACACACCCCCCCACCCAGTCCCTTTTCCCGTACATTGTGTACATGCGGTGGTCCTTTGAAAGGGTTAAAAAGCTTGCCTTGAGCTCGAGAGGACTTTCATTTTGAGAACGAGTCGCTGGGTTTCAGCTTTTCATCGTCCACGTCTCGTCTCCATTGACTTTAACCCTTCCCCGCCCTCGCCCCATACACTCATTGGGCGGCGGGTGCAGCAGTGCTTTGACCAGATGACCAACCCCAAGCCAAAGGCAATGCTCATTTAATTTTCAGATATTTGCGCATAAAACTTGCCCTGAATTTATTGCTTTTTAAATAAATAAACGAGCAAATAAAGTGCAGAAATTAAAGGGTGAGCCCTCAAATAGGGAGTGTGGGTGGGGGACTGGGGGGTGGAGGAGGACTTGTGGCGCAACTAATTGAAACTCACTCAAGTGTGAGACACAGCAAAACGGGCATGAGAGAAAGACCTTCTCCTAACTAGCCAAAAAATTTCATGTTTGCTTAGTTGGAAACGATTCAAATGAATATTTAATTAAAATATTTACAATAAAATGTCAGGGCGAAGGAATTCTATCAAAATTCTTAGAAAGTTTCAATTAGGGATTTGTTTATTTAGAATTTGGTTTTTTTTTTTAATATGAAAATATTGATGTTTCTCCAAAAATTCAGGTGGCAAATTTTGCAGGACTTAAAATTAAAATGTGGTCAAGAAGTTTCCTAACTCTCATCAAAATTTTTGGGTAATTTCTTTGCCCATGAGACCATAGCTTAAGTAACTAAACTTCTAAGCTATGTCTCTCAAAGGCAACCCGTTTGGAACCAGTCTTCAAAACACCGATTTACTTTATAACTTAGTTTTCACTCTCAAACTTTCTCAACTTCAACTTTTTTTAGAGCGAAGTTTTTTTACGAACGTTCGACTAGGTGACTAAAACTAGAAAAATTTTGTCTTTGCGACAGATTCAGTTGGATACGGCTTTTGCAAAGTCAGCCGCTTTAGAAATTTGCCGTTGCAGTACACACAAACACACAGTACTGAGTACAAGAGATGGGTGCGGGCCTTATGTCTCTCTCTGTACCTGCAGTAAGTTTTATTTGGTCAATTTATTATTTGTTGTTGGGGAAATAGAGCTCCGCGACCAATCCTGGTCTATTGGGCCCCTCCTACTGAGTTTACAACTCTCCTAGCAGCCCTTTTTCCTAAACAAAGGTCAGGATTTTCGTGGGTTCTAGGTTACTGATATTGTATGTCCTCTTAAAGGCATGGATTCCTCCTTAGCCTTTGTCCTTCAGAGGAGGTGGGCCGTGCTCCCGTTGGGATGGTCACTCTTCGTTCCCAAATTCTTTCTCACAGCAGGAGCTCGGTAAGGACCCCGTGGGGGGATTTGCTCACGGGTTTTTTAAGAAGCTCCCGGTCCTTTTGCCTCTCCTCAAACTGTCTCGCGACAGCGGTTGCAAAGATATCCTGCTTATATTTAAATGCGTTATTTTTCTTCATGCTTGAAGGTTCTTTTCTTGGGGCTGACTTTGGAACAGTCGGTCGCCACTTGCCTGAGCCCACCGTTTGAGACTGGACTATTTGCTACCCTAGCCTCCAGCTAGGCTGACTCTCGGTACGGTCCGAATGACACCTTAGTCCGGGTTCGGAAAGGGAAAAGGTACTGTGTAGGAATTGGGTGTGTGTGAGGCTAGTTATAGCGCCTCATCGGTGCACTGCAGCGTGACACCCGCTGACTGTCCGGGACTGCTTATTTGTGGGGTATTCCATAGAAAGGCAGTTCGCTAACCGCAACCTGCGACCCGACCGATGGCCCATAAGCTAGGCGCCATAAAAACCATCTCACAAGTTCTTCGGGATTCCAATTATTTGGTCATAAGTTGATTTTCAAAACGGCACCAACAATCACACGGCGAAAACTTTAAAATTTTTCAATAAAATAAAATAAATAAATTCCCCAAATCGATAAATAATCTTGACTACTAAATATTTTAATTAATAATTAATAAATCTCTAAAGGGGAACAAACCATCTATCTTCAAACCGTGGGGATAAATAATGTTTCCACACATAAGGGGGGGGGGGGAGGGGGGGGGGAAATATTTAAAATAATCTTGATCTACCTGCAAGTAAGGTGCGTGGGTAAGTAACGCCTCTAGTGTAGTCAAGATGTTTGTATAAGCGATTTTCACTGCGTACTGCACTGATTATATGGCCACAGCGATCATTTTCTAGCCGTATGCTGATATTGCACCACTAATATTTTGTCATATTTTCAACGAGTTCTAAGTCGCAGTATTGTACCAGCCTCTTTATATCCTGAAGTCAAAATATATTTTTCCTAATTATATGCTTTGTCAAGATATGTGGCAATCTACTTGCGTCATGGTCAAACATGACTCGCTGAATATATTTTAAGTGCGGGTTGAGACCATAAATATGCCTCTTCAGCACCAGTTTCTAGGCATAGTGTAACAAATATATTAGTTTCGTTAAACCATGCATAGACCCATACTTGTGCTGCTTACATTTGCATTGCTCTCGCTGTGGATTGGAAAAGGTTCCATTTGCTACTGAAATTTATATTCGCCTTATCATAGACTGTACTCCAAGTTGAATTGATCGCTCCCTTTGCTTCTCCATTTCTGTTTTCAATATGTGCTTCAAATGACATTCATGTTGTTAGAATTACGCCTAGCTATATATACTCTGAGGTGATTTTTATAAGGTTGGATTTGTAAAACCATTGTTCTGAAGCAACCAATCTGCCCCCCTAAAAACCATTATTGCTGATTTCAACATATTTACTTCCATTCCCCACAAATCGCAATATTTCTGCAAAATAAAATCATCCCGTTTAAGCTAGCGCGGTTATTTGATAGTATTCTCGCCATCTGAGCATATGGCCAAACGTATGATCTAATTTTGTGATTTTAAACATTCAAATAAGTTTATTCATAAAAGTTATAGCCTGCTAAAACAAATATACATATAGAATTTTAATTTATGGAGGAAAATTAGATTGTCCTCTAAATCTCTTGGGTGCACCTTAAAAGGCTACTTGGTTAGGCATAAAAGTGTTGTATGTTTACATGTAGATGATAAGTTCATTTTGAAACAAGTAGCCTTTCACAGCTCTATAAACTTTTTACTGACAATCTTGTTTCCTCTATAAATTTAAATATGAATTTTGTCTTTAACATTCTATAACTTTGCCAAATAAACTGATTAAATGCCATAAAAATTACAAAATTAGATCATATGTTGGACTATATGCTCAGATGGCGAATACATTAATTGAAGAACCGCGCTGGCCTGAACGGGATGATTTATTTTTGATAAAAATGTATAAATCAGAAAAATATCTCTGTCTTTAGAGGTCAATTTAGACACTAACCGCTGTACTTATGTAGCAGCCTTTGATTTTTAAAAAATGGATTGATATGTACTTTATCGCAAATAGCTCATAAACTCACATATTTGTGCCTAGTGGGCCTCAATAAATCCTGAAGTGCCAAAAAATTCAACTTTTCGTTTTTTCGCCATAATCTTGGAAACAAGAGCTGATAGGACAAAAACAAAGAATACAGTTTTGTTCAGTGCAATCAATATTAACATAATCAGATAAAAAAATAGACCTCACAAAATTAAAAAATATAAAATTTAGAGAAAAAAAAAAAAAAAATTGTGTCATTCTGAGAAATTCCACATTTCAGGTAATGAAAAAATTCCCCTGGACTACGATTGTTAAATAATCGTAATTGTAATAGGAAGAAATTATTCTAGTGAATATTCCAAAATTTAATTACTTTTACACTTACATTAGATAAATTGAAACTGTAATGGGTGATTATTGAGTAATTGTGCTTGAAATGTTGAATTATTATGGCTTTGTGGGGTAAAAACGATGATTATTACTAATCCAGTTGGGAAAATACAAAAATTTAATTGTTTGATATCGAGGTAACAAAAAAATATATACACGGGGTGACACAGAAATCACTAGCTTTTAGATTTTCGTATAAACGTTTGCAAATTATATTTAAACTGCTTGAAACTGTGGCACCAATCTACTACTTTTATATATTTACCAACGCCTGCGCTTTTTAATATGAAAATGAAAATTTGGAAATTTTCGCGGATTTTGGTCTATATCTCTTAAAGATGCGTCTTCAATTTGCATTTATCCAAACTACATAATAATTTAGATCCTTTGCAATTTTTGGAAATTTCTTTATTTTACCATCTTCTATTTACAAATTCCTGCATTGTTACCATCAAGGAAGTGAAATACTCTTATAGTAATTTTACAAATTTCGCTGTTTTCTTGGACCATTCAAGTCCAGGTTATCAACTATCTGATTGCCAAATATCATCCCCATCCATTAAGCCATTTGTGCGTGACTGCGTAACACACGGGCAAACTTACAAACTGTCACTTATATTATTAGTAAAATAAATAAATAATGATTGCTGGCCGGCTCAGGTCAGGTGTATTTTATATGCATTCCCTGTCAGGATTCGTATTCAGGGGTGCCAGCGCGTCCGCTCTGTCAGCTTGGAGTTGGGAAACTGAATAAATAAAGTTTTAGATGGAACCAAGCAATAGATAATAGTATTGACGCGTCGCTATCTGCAATAAAACACTATATTAAAATACGTTGGGAAGATATTTGGCTGATCCGTCGACAAATTTCAGTTTTCAAAAATATTCATATATTATAACACGTTTAACACGCCACTAACGTCATTAATTTTTAATTATGTGGCAAATGGTAATGGTAATGGTAATTCAAGTTTATATTTGGTGTGTAGTACATTTAATAAACGAAGCTTTTTTTACCTTTAAATTAATTAAAATTTGGTAGCGCCGTTTTTATCGCCAGTATAGTTTTCTGATTTCACTTAAAATCGTACATAATACACATTGTAGTTTTCTGGTGTGGGTTGGCTTCCGCTTTATTCAGATCTTGCATTTTTGCATCATCTCAAATAAAATTTGGCTTATGTTGGTTTTAATTTTTGTCTCCCAAGGAATAATTCAGTTGCCTGTAGATTATACTGTTCGCCCGCTCGCTCTTTGCCTGTCGAATATGTTTTAGCAAAAAGCTGTACTTACTTTCCAGATCAAGAATGCCTTCCCACGAATCAGAGGTGCTGGTGCAGATCCATGTTTTGGAGTATTTGGGGCAACCGAACAAGTTTTTAGATTGCAAAGGGTATTATAATTTTGCCCAGAAGTTTGCAAGCATAGAAATATTATTTCGACCCTATAAATATATATATTTTGAGTGGGTGACGAGCTGAGTCGATGAGTTTAATCGTCCGTCTGTTCGTTGTTGTTGTTTTTAGCAAACAAGTCTCCAATTTTAAAGCTATCGAGCTGAAACTTTGCACAGAGTCTTCTTTTTTACTGCACACTGCTAATATGTCGGAACCGATCGGATCGGATGACTATATCTTATAGCTGCCATAGGAACTATCGGTCGAAAAGTGGGTCTTTGTGAGAAAACTTTTTTGTTTTTAATGTTAACGTGTCTCACTTCAGCGATTATTAATATTATACGCTTACTCAGATTTGGAAGTTTTGTCAAAATCGGACGACTATATCTTATAGCTGCCATAGGAATCTATCGGTCGAAAAGGGTTTTAATGAGAACTTTTGTTTTGTTTTTAATGTTAACGTGTCTCTCTTCAGCGATTATTGATATTATACGCTTTTACACAGATTTGGAAGTTTTGTCGAAATCGGATGACTATATTCTATAGCTGTCACAGAACTATCGGTCGAAAATAGTTTTATTGAAAAATTGTTTTTTTTAATGCTGGCGTTTGGCTTCTTAAAGTGTATCAAAACATTTGCAAAGGGTATAAAAACTTCGGCCAAGGCGAATTTAGCTCTGGTTATTTTAATAGAAACGAAGTAACTTCTAAACTTTACACTTGTGGATGCGTAATAAGATTGAACTGGAGGTAGCCTGGAACATCCTGTATTTTATGCTAAGGTTTGTCCGAAAATAATGGGACTGATTTTCTTTCGCCGCAACTGGGAGAGTGCACGCACCGACTGAGAGCTAGCCGTTTTCGAGCTACTGTGGGAGTCAGGACAGGCATTTACGCGCGACGTGTTTCTTGTGAGTGGGCAAGCTGGCCAGAGGCGTACGCAATTAAATTCTGTGGAAACTCGGTAAATCTGCGACAGAGTCCTTGTTATGATCAGCAGATCTTTTCGGAGGGAGCAATACGTAGCTTC
>JAEIFU010003956.1:0-21676 GCA_018904235.1 Lordiphosa stackelbergi | reverse complement strand
AGTACAAAATGGTTTTTAGTTAAGTACACGGAGTGTAAAACGAATTTAGTTACAGACTTTGTGAAAGGTGCACTGACTGAAGACTTATTAAATAGCGAAAAAAACCAAAGAGGATAAAAATGACTGAAGACTTATTAAATCGCGAAAAAATCCAAAGAGGATAGAAAAAGTAATTATGAAAAACGTGATTGCCAACCAATTAAAAAATTATGACAGGATCAATGCATAGGCGCAATTCGCAGCCAAGGGGTCTCCATGGTAACAAAACCGCGAAATGCTTAAGAAATTGATTTTCAAAGCCACAAATGATCACACATAACTACGTTCCCCTGTCCATGACAATACCGAACCGCGATTAATACCAAGGATGACCAAAGGTAAAGAACATAGCTAAGATCTTAAAAACTGTTTCAAACCACTGTCTGTTACTGACAAATCATTAAATCGCGGAAAAATACCAAAGAGGATCAAAAAATGTCATAATGCCAAACAAACTTTACTTTAAAGATAGTGACAAATCAAGTCAGGATAAATGCATAGGCGCAATATGCGGTTAAGGGGTCTCCATGGTAATAAAACCGCGAAATGCTTAAGAAATTGATTTTCAAAGCCACGAATGATCACACATAAATACGTTCCCCTGTCTGTGACTATACTAAACCGCGATTAATACCAAGGATGACCAAAGGTAAAGAACATAGCTGAGATCTTAAAAACTGTTTCAAACCACTGTCTGTTACTGACAAATCATTAAATCGCGGAAAAATACCAAAGAGGATCAAAAAATGTCATAATGCCAAACAAACTTTACTTTAAAGATAGTGACAAATCAAGTCAGGATAAATGCATAGGCGCAATATGCGGTTAAGGGGTCTCCATGGTAATAAAACCGCGAAATGCTTAAGAAATTGATTTTCAAAGCCACGAATGATCACACATAACTACGTTCCCCTGTCCATGACAATACCGAACCGCGAACCATTATCCACCATTTAATAAGTTAGCCTGCTTAGTGACTTGCCACAACTTTTACAAATTATGGGGGTCCATAACTAAAATCATTTTGCACTTATCTGTGCCGGCCACGCAGGTCTCAGTGGAACGCGCATTCAGTGCCCTACCCAATATTTGCAAAAAGTTGCGTAACAGACTTAGTGCTAATGCACTAGAAAACATACTAATTGTAAAATTGAATTCTAAATTGCTCAAGGACATACACATTGAATAAAAAAAGTTTATTTAATAAACAATCAATACAATTGGAACTATTTTTGAATAACGCTTATGCATTGCATCTGACAGGCTTTTATACAAATTTACAAGCGAAAATGGTGGATAATGGCCATATATGGTTCGCGGTTCGGTATTGTCATGGACAGGGGAACGTAGTTATGTGTGATCATTCGTGGCTTTGAAAATCAATTTCTTAAGCATTTCGCGGTTTTATTACCATGGAGACCCCTTAACCGCATATTGCGCCTATGCATTTATCCTGACTTGATTTGTCACTATCTTTAAAGTAAAGTTTGTTTGGCATTATGACATTTTTTGATCCTCTTTGGTATTTTTCCGCGATTTAATGATTTGTCAGTAACAGACAGTGGTTTGAAACAGTTTTTAAGATCTTAGCTATGTTCTTTACCTTTGGTCATTCTTGGTATTAATCGCGGTTCGGTATTGTCATGGACAGGGGAACGTAGTTATGTGTGATCATTTGTGGCTTTGAAAATCAATTTCTTAAGCATTTCGCGGTTTTATTACCATGGAGACCCCTTGGCTGCGAATTGCGCCTATGCATTGATCCTGTCATGATTTTTAAATTGGTTGGCAATCACGTTTTTCATAATTACTATTTTTATCCTCTTTGGATTTTTTCGCGATTTAATAAGTCTTCAGTCATTTTTATCCTCTTTGGTTTTTTTCGCTATTTAATAAGTCTTCAGTCAGTGCACCTTTCACAAAGTCTGTAACTAAATTCGTTTTACACTCCGTGTACTTAACTAAAAACCATTTTGTACCTAATTGTACGTAACTAAAATTGTTTAGTAGGTACGAGTGCTGAACACATAAAAGTTCGGTACTAATTTTTTTCGGTCGGTACGTTACGACGCTGTACCGTACTTCCTTTTTTCGGTCGGTGCGTTACAAATTATTTACCTTACTTGTGGTTTCGTACAGTACGAAACGAAAAATGTACCGTACTTTTCTGAGTACGGTACTTGTTGTGTACGGTACTTTTGTTGTGTATACGAACCCTGCTCAAATCTAAAGTTGATTATGGGGTGACATTTTACACAAAAGGCATGCAAAATTCAGGGGTTCGTAAGCTTAAGGCTCAGGTCTTCCTCCCTACGATATACAAAATCAGTGCATCTGAAGTACTGAGTTCGTAAGGAGGAACGCGAAACCCGAAGGCTGCCGCGTGACGTCACCCAAACGGTTAACGGTTACAACAACAACCCCTGAGTTTCACGGCGTTTCTTAAGACAAACGAAACGGAATCTTCAGATTTTCTCATGCCTTCTGACGTGACAAGTTGGCATGAAATATGGAAATCTGTCATGCATCCAAGTCCGACTGGGCTACCGTTTAGTATGTGTGTGTGTGTAAGCAAATTAAACGGCTAGCTTCGTACGTGTGTGTGCGTTGTTTTTATACTCTGTACACTCAGAAAAAAGTGTTTCCTAAAATTTTAGGAAACTGGTTTTTTTTACCTAAAATTTTATTTCTAGGCAATAGTGGCCTTAAAAATGGTCAATTTAGCCTAGAATTGTAAATTTTAGTTAAAATAAATTTAGGAATTTATGTGTTTAAAAATAGGTCAATTGGCTAAAAATATATTTTGAATTACCAAACGGACAAATTTTAAATTGTTTCCGGGTAAAAATGGTTAAGGCAAGTGGCTTCTACATATAAAGAGGATACAACACTAAAGTTATGTCAGTGGCTTTGCCCTACAAATATTTATTCAGCTTTCATTTTTTGAGTTAAATTTAATATTAATGAATTCCTAGAAATTAAAATATGTTAGATGTTTATTTTTTCAATAAAAGGTTGAAAATTGCGACGGATTTAATTAAACCTTTAAATCTGAATAACAAAATCAATTTCAAACAACAGCACATTTTTTTTCATTTCAGAAATGTTGCGCAAAGAATTTTTGTTAGTTTAAAAAAACAATTATTAAATTGGGCAAAATCAAAAAGAGATTTTTAAAAAATTGACTGCTTTGCTTATAGCACAGGTATCGGGTTGATAATACTGAATATTTAAATATTTTAGTTCATCTATTTATTGCCCTTAACATAACTTAACTTAAATTATGGCACTTGCCAAAAGTTTGAGACTTTTACGGATTTAGTGAAATTATTTAATAAGGTTATGAGCACTTATAATATTTTTTCCCGCAGTCAGTTTTAATTGTATTTGATTGAAGCTTCAAATATGTGAAGATGAGGCAGATCGGACGTCTATATCATACAGCCGCCATAGGATTTATTGAATTTGGTTGTTGTTAAATTCACTTTTCAAACTTTGGTCACACTATACTACTACTAATTGAAATTAATATTTTCCCTTGCAAAGTCCACCATGGTACGTTTTATGAATATTTAATTTATTGCCTTAGTCATGATCTCATATATTGTTTTGAAAAAGCTATCAAGTTATAAACAACAAATAAAATCTCTAACAGGAGCTTCGCCCTGCAGTCAGTTTCAAATGTATATCAGTAAATGTTTTACTAATCAACTGATTGCTTTGTGGTTTTACCAATAATGCCAACTTCAGCATAATCGGCCATCTAGCTACATAAGTCGCATTTGGTTGTGCAGAACTGTGACTAGAAAATGGCGACTAAATTTTAAACAATTTTAACCGTGGCACGCACTTTTTTGTCGAATTTTGTTATCCTAATCTGGTCACACTACTTTGAACAAGGAACCAAATGTAAGTGCAAGTGAAGGCGACAAAGTCGAAATTAAAATTAAAATCAAATATAAAAATATTAATAAAAGTGATTTTGTTGTTCAGTGAATACAGGTAAGTTTAATTAAAAATGTGATTGCATGCATTCTTTTAGTACATACATAAGTACTTTGGTTGCTTCGGCACAATTAACACATACATATATACAAACCCATTTACACACAATGTCTCGTAAATGAGTGAACAGGCAACTGTATACATACGTATATATATGTGCTAAGTACATACATATGCATATGTACAATGTACATTTTTAAATTTATTTACATAAACACTTCGCTGAAGCAGCCAAATTAACAATTGTGTTTTAGTCAATGCGCGCATGTTTCTTCATGTCGCTTTCTTCTTTTGTGGTCAGTGCTAAAAATTTAGCTTTAATATCAGCTTTTTTTTTTGCATGCGTCTATTTAACTGCTAGCTTGACATCACATATGCACATGCATTCTTCTCTTCAGAAATCAGTGATAAAATCTTAGCTTTATAAATTGGCTTTTGTTTTTTTAATCGGCATAAAATTTTGATTATTATTATTTTTAACTTTATTCCAGTGCTTGCAAATATGGAAGACATTTTAAAAAAAATTTGTTGTGAGGAGTTGCATGAAGTTTTCATTGGTAAGAAAATCAATTTAACATTTTTTTTTAAGTTTTCTTAAATAATTCGCTTCTTACTAATACTGATCCAACTTGCACACCATCTGTGACTATCAGCTATGCTCCGGTTTTCACTTTATTTTGCGATTTGCGATTTGAGCAAATTCGTACGATTTCAATTTCGTGTGCTCCGAAATTCGCCAGTTTTTGAAAAATATGTCGGTACTTCATTTGTCAGATGAACGGTAAGTGTGTGCATAAAAATATGAACTTGTTTTTAATGAAAAGATTATTGTTTTTAGGTTCTGGGAATCGTTTCGATTGGATAAACAAACATTTTTACTAATTTTATCGAAAATACGAGCAGATCTCAAGACATCCCGAATAGCGCAGTCAACTCAACTAGCAGCAGTGCTGCGGTATCTTGCCACTGGCTCTTACCAGTTGTCTGTTGCAAAGGATCACCATATAAACATGGGCAGGAGTACATTTGGAAAGATACTCCACAATATTATTCAGTTGCTGGAAAGGACAATATGTGCAAGGAAATAAATTTACAAATGACACCAAGAGAAATTCAGAAATCGCGGGAATACTTTTACTCCAAATACCAACTTCCTAGCATTATCGCATGTGTAGATGGAACACACATTCAAATTAGAAAACCTACAACCAATGAATCTGTGTTTTTTAACAGAAAAGGATATTTCAGTTTAAATGCCATGGTGGTAAGCAAGTCAACGAAAACGTTTGCACATATTTTTAATTTTTGTGTTTATTTCAGGTCTGTAATTACAACATGGAAATTTTGGCTATTGATGCTTCTCATCCTGGATCTTGTCATGACGCATTTATTTGGATGAATAGTCAGGCAAGAGAGTATATATCTCGAACATCAATTGATAGCTTTGTATTGGCTGATTCAGGATACGCTTTAGAACATTTCGTTTTAACACCATATAGAAGTGCTGAAAGTGGTTCTATGCAGCACATTTTCAACAAAAAACATTGCGCAGCACGAAATATTGTTGAACGCACTATTGGCGTTTTAAAAAGTCGATTTCGGTGCTTACAGAAATCCTTAAACTATGAACCCGTCTTTGCTGGCAGAATTATAAATGTGTGCTGCGCTTTACACAACATTTGCCGTAGGCTTAAGACCCCATTATTATTATTTGATGAAGATTGGAGCCCTGATGAAACCCCGGAAATTGGCAACATTAATGAGTACCAAGACCGCTATGATTGTGTTGGAGTCAGAGATGAAATAGCACGTAATCTATTTGAATAAATATAAATACACTAGCAAATAACCCGACGCGCTTCGCTGCGCTTTCAACAGTATAGAACCAAACAATATTAGATATAATAATACACCGCAGAACCCAGAAATCGAACTTTGCTGATGGGTTTTTCCTTCAACTCCCACCCACTCTCCACCCAATTTCCCCAGTTCCCACTCACTTCCCACCCACTTTCCGCCCACATCCCGCCCACAGCACTTCCACATCCCACCCACATTCCTCCCACTTCCAGCCCACATCCCATCCGCATCCCTCCCACATCCCATCCACATCCCTCCCACTTTCCGCCCACATCCCATCCACATCCTATCCACTTCCCACCTACAGTCCACCCACATCCCACCCATTTTACACCCAATTTCCCACAGTTCCCACACATTTCCATCCACTTTCCGCCCACAACCCGCCCACATCCCACCCACATCCCTCCCACTTCCAGCCCACATCCCTTCCACATCCCTTCCACATCCCACCCACATCCCTCCCGCATCCCTCCCACATCCCTCCCACATCCCTCCCACATCCCGCCCACATTCCGCCCACATCCCTCCCATTTCCCGCCCACATCCCTTCCACATCCCACCCACATCCCTCCCTCATCCCTCCCACATCCCACCCACATCCGTCCCACCTACATCCCACCTACATTCCTTCCACATCCCACCCACATCCCTCCCACATCCCTCCTACTTCCCGCCCACATCCCACTCACATCCCTCCCACATCCCTCCCACTTCCCGCCCCCATCCCATACTCTTCCCACCTACATTCCACCCATATCCTACCCACTTCCCGCCCACATCCCACCATCCCGGCGTTATTTCCAACATCGGAAAATGATAACACTAATGAATTTTCCTTTTTACCTTACAAATCGAGTTTCAAGTCAATCGGATGAAAAATAATTCTATTGCATGTAGAATTTTCCGGGCATTTTCACACCTGGGGGCGGATTTTCCGACATTGAAAAATCACATTTTTAATTATTTCGTATTTTGTCCTTTCAAACCGAGTTTCAAGCCAATCGGGTGATAAATAGTTTTTTTTTCATGCAGAATTTTCCGGCAATTTTCTGACCGCCAGATCGAATTTTCCAACTTCGGAAAATCACATTTCAAACTATTTCGTATTCTATCCTAACAAACCGAATTTCAAGCCAATCGGATAAAAAATAGTTGTTTGCATGCAGAATTTTCCAGCCATTTTCCTCGTGGGCGGATTTTCCGAAATCGGGAAAACACGTGTCGAATATTTTGCGTACTATGCTTGCGAACCAAGTTGCAAGTCAATCTGATGAAAATCAAATGTTTACAATACAAACTTTTCCGGCGCTTTTCCGACTTTTTCGGGAGGGATTTTCCGGAAAATTGGAACACAGTTATTGTTGAATTTTCATATACATCTTTGAAAATGAGTTTGAATCTGATCGGATAATAAACAAAAAAGTTTCATACAATAGTTTTCCGTGAATTTTCCGACTTTGGGGATAGATTTTTCAAAATTTGAAAGTCTCTTTTTTTATGTCTTAGTATGTGTAATTTTGAAAATAAGTTTGGAGCTAATCGCTGGCAATTAAAGTTTCGCCCATTCAACCTTGACCACCCACTTTTCACCCAGGGGGGGTGAATTTTCCGGAAGATTGGTATGCAGTTGTTGTTGAATTTTCATATAGATCTTTGAAAATAAGTTTGAACTTGATCGCATGAAAAACAAAAAAGTTTCATACAACAGTTTTCCGCGAATTTTCCACATTTCCCGACAGAATTTTCCAAAATCCGTTCTTAGTACTCACTTTCAGCATAAGATAAAACTACTGTGAAAATCTCATCTTCCTATCTTTTATGGTATAGGCTGTGCGACGGTCACCAGTCAGTCAGTCAGTCAGGTTGAACTCTTTTATATATATAGATATGTAAACGAGGAAATCATATTTATTTCTTTATCATGCTATTCTAATTTCACTACACTTAAATAGACTTATTCAAAAGTAAACTTAAATTCGTCATTTGAGATATGTACTTATTTCATTTTGGTTAGTTCAGTCATATATAGTGTAGCCAGAACACTTCAATTTGATCTGGCAGATTCTCGAGAATAAAAAAACAAAAGCATTTCACTTAAGACTAAAAATATGTTTGGGAAATAACCCTACGTATCTTCTACAATAGGAGTATTTTTAGCAATGGATTTTAACACTTCCAATTTATCTCGTTCGATATCCTCTATATTTCGGAAGTGTTGTTCCTGCTGCGTCATCATAGATTGAAGATTACTGGCAATCAATTTTAAGGTCTCTGTCTGTGTGGCACAAAGATCATCCAAATTCTGTGGTGCGTTCATAGTGCGAGCTTTCTTCGGTTTTGGTTCCATTATTACATCCTCTGAAGCCAAGTGCAATTGTTCACTTTCAGATATGGGCACCTATCCTCATTGAGGTCCAATTGCCTTTTATCAGGAAAATCATTGCAAGTTGGTGCACCAAAGACCATTGTGCCTGTGCCTTCCACCATTGTACAGAGTCCACACAACCTTGCAATCTCTTCCTCGATCGGTTGGATCACAACTTGAGAGTAGGGGCCACCACCTGTACTTTTAACCTCCTGCTTGTTGCGTGCCAATTTTTTGCGCACAATAATTTTCCAGTCGGACCATACCTTTTAAATGAACATTAATGGGTCACTAGCATTGTTGTAATATATTTATAGGTACATACCTTTTTCCAACCTGCCATGTCTTTATTAGGAGGTCCTGCCGCATTTATGGCTACGAGCGAACTTTGCCGCTAATATTTTTACTATTCAAAAACTTGATTGTAGTTCTGTCTTGTATTTCCTTAAATTATTTAAAACCATAATTAACCCCACACTAAAATTCATTAAGCTTGTATGTAAAGTTTAAGCATTGTTTCGTATATTTTTACGTTCCGCAGTCTACTTGGGCAACTCTAGCAATACTTCGGTTATCGATAGTTATGTATCGATATATACCGTGGCCAAATCGCAAATTGTTGTTGTCAAAAGGCATTTTGCTGTTTGTGCAATTATGGGAGGGTTAGAAAAAAAATTGTTTAACACAAGAGTTTAATCCAAATTGTATAAGCGAGTCCACAAACACAATCTACAATAGTCAATGAATGTTAAAAAAAATGGTTCATAGGAAACCAGCTCTTATCTCTAGCGACAATTTCCATTTACTTTTCATTTCACGGACTCATACGTCGCCGGTTTTAAATCGGCGAAATTTTGCGATTTGCGAATTTCGGAGCAACTACTTTTGCGATTTAGCGACCAAATCGTAAAATTTTTGCGAAAGCGAAAATGGGAGCATGGCTGTATATATTGAATTAACATCAAATGTCTTTGTTAAGCAAAGGTCCCACTAGCAAATAATTTGGACAAATTTTGATGGAAATTTGTCTAAAAGTCCATGATTGAGACTTTGCAGGACTTAAAAAAAAACTATGGTTCTATAAGAAAATAAATTGGATTAAATATTTCCAAAAATTCCCTATTTTGTCCTATAAGTCTAATTTTCATCAAAATTTGGGCAACTCATTTACCTGTGGGTCCTTAGGTTTAATCAAATTTGCCGTCTGTAGCCCAGTGGTTAGTGTGCTGGACTGCTGGGCGGGAGGTCGTGGGTTCGATCCCGCCTCTGAACATCTAATAATAAAAGTTTTTTTCTTTCTTTAGAAACTAGCTTTTACACATACGGTCACCTTCACCCAGCTATTGGCGCCAGCTGTGAAGTAACTAGCCATGAAAAAGCAATTTCTCAAACTTTGCCGTTCTGATCCGGCGTTAAACTGTAGGTCCCTTTCTCTTGTGCGAAAAATTTAAAGCACACACGCCAAGAGATTGAGAGAAGCTTGGCTTGGCCCCGTTGGAGGAGCTGTATAGCCAGTTTTACCTTTACCTTTTTTACCCTCCTATTCATACTCATAATAAATAAATTCATATATTTTTGTTAAACCTTAGTTAATTTAGTATAAATAACGAGAAAGGCAAAGCTAACTTCGTCTGTACCGAAGTTTTGATACACTTGAAATAGCTTGTCTCAACGGTTAGACCAAACTTCGCAGATCAGCTTAAAAACATTACATATTACCCATGACCGTGTTTAAGAGCAGTAATATTGAGAACAAAACAGTTTTTCTTACTAAAAATCATTTTCCGAACGAACATTTGTATGGCAGCTACAAGAAGTAGTCATCCGATCCGGTCGGTTCCGACATATTAGCAGCGTGCAGTAAAAAGAAGACTCTGTGCAAAGTTTCAGCTCGATAGCTCCAAAACTGAGGGACTAGTTCGCGTAGAAACAGACAGACGGACGGACGGACGGACAAAGCTTAATCGACTCAGCTCGTCATGCTGATCAAGAATATATATACTTTATGTGGTCGGAGATGATTCCTTCTATGCGTTGCAAACTTCTGGGCAAAATTATAATACACTTTTCAAGTGTATAAAAATAAAAGAACAATGTATCTAACATATATGGATTTTTTTCGGATCAAAGATTACCTAAAAAATTAGGTAATTATATACAAACTTTAATGAGCTTTATTGCCTATAAATGAAGGCGTTGAGGGACTTTTTTCAAGGAAGTTATTATCTTAAATAACTGCCTACATTCTAGGCCACATATTTCATAAAAATATAGACTCAATTTTAGGTCAATATGAACTCGATTTTAGGCCATATACGACCTAAACCGAAAAAAAAATTTAGGCAATGCCTCACCTTAATTTTACTCCAAAATTCTTTAGACGTTAGTTTAGGCAATTGCTTAAAATTTTAGGCAATTTCGGGCCATTTTAGGTCATTTCTGTACCGAAGGTACATAGAGTATATTAAGTTTGTGGAAAAGTATGTAACAGGGAGAAGGAATAATTTCCGACCCTATAAAGTATATATATTCTTGATCAGCATCAACAGCCGAGTCGATATAGCCATGTCCGTCTGTCCGTCCGTCTGTCCGTCCGTCTGTCCGTCCGTATGAACAAACAGATCTCAGAGATGGTAAGACATAGAGGTTTGGCATGTATGGGACAAATGCTTCTTATACTTGCAGGCAGATCAAGTTTATTTTCAATTTTTGCCACGCCCCCTCCCGCCCCCGCAATATCGAAAATAGTCATATCTCCCACAGTTTTGTAGATAGATGATTTGTACCTTCTAGAGATAGTTAGTCATTATTAATATCTATCTTTCTGCCGAAGAAATGATAAAGATCGGATGGGCGGTTCTCAAGTTATGAGAAAAAAGTGTTGTATAGACGCCTCCCACGCACACGCAAACAACACCGCATTGCATGCATCAAAGAGAGAGAGAGAGAGAGAGAGAGAGAAAAAAAAAAAATTAGGGTTGAACACAGTGGCAGCGACGCATTCAGCATATACACTGGGTACAGAGTATGTTATAGTCGGGCTTGACCGACTTTTTCCCTTTTTTCTCTTTAGCCTTGAAAAATGAATAAAGAGTTTGTGAAAATTGTCAAATGGAACCATCTCCTACCCTTTAAAATATAAATATTCCTTATAAGTTTCCACAGCAATATCACAAATTAATAGTAAGGATTGTGGCTCATTGCCCAACTGAATTTTTTCAATTTCCCTCTTACCACCCCAAATCCACTCACCGCACACTCCAAACGTACTTACCACCCACTTTCGGCCTACTAACCCACTCACTCCCACCCACTAACCAACCACTAACCACCCACTCCCACACACAAACCACCCACTTAGCACGCATTTTCCACCCACATCCCACCCACTAACCAACCACTAACCACCCACTCCCACACACAAACCACCCACTTAGCACGCATTTTCCACCCACATCCCACCCACTCTCCACCCAATTCCCACCAACTCCACACGCACCCTCTTACCACTCACTCCCAACCCAATTTCTAGACTTGACTTTGTTCTTTTGTATCACACGTATAAATGTGTGTGTGTGTGTGTGTGTATGTGGAATGGTAAAGAGATCAAAATATAGTAGTAGTATTCTTCTTTATTTAAAATATTTTTCACCTTCTTATTACATTTATAGTTATTAACTAAGGATATAAGCTAAAATTTTAAAAAGAAGTTTATCCTTATCGACTTGGTGTCAACCCGTCTGTCGATCACTGCTACCCAAATCCTTTGTTACGCAGTCTAATACACCCCTGCAGTACTGGGGAAGTAGTTCGTGGCTGGTGAAATAAGTACTTACTAGGAAACCACCTCTACTTACTTTACTAACCCTATGCAATGCGTTTCTTCATTTCGTATTTTGTATGAAATGTCCGCAAATAGGGTCAATCGCCACCACATCGTTTACCGTAGAGCTAATGAAATGGGTCCCCATATTAGGGTGGCTAAAGGGTACTTACATTGGTACCCATAATATGAATAGTTACATGGGTGCCCATGATGGGGGCTGCCTATGATAGGGGTACTTATGTAGGTACCGAGAAGTAAATAAATAAAACAGCTTTAATTTAAAATTAAATTTTGTATTCATTTGTGTGATTTTTTATTGTAAATTGTTGTTGCTTTTCTCTCTCTTTCTGATGTTGTTATTTTTAAAATGCAGCTTCTTTTGTAGCTGCAAGGCTTTGCGTATTTGGTCCTCAGTTGACCAAGTCCCCTCGACCAAATTTGTTGCATCTGAAAACAAGAAAA
The DNA here is from genome assembly GCA_018904235.1 of Lordiphosa stackelbergi. Lineage (NCBI taxonomy): Eukaryota > Metazoa > Arthropoda > Insecta > Diptera > Drosophilidae > Lordiphosa > Lordiphosa stackelbergi. The sequence goes on along the minus strand of JAEIFU010003956.1, from coordinate 9,116 downwards.
ATTAAAATAAAATTTTTTATCTTTGAACTGTCATTGTAGGCAGAGACCTACAAAAGTGACGAAGAAACAACTTCAAAAAAAAACAGTTCTATGTTCTTATGGTTAGCCCTCTGGACTTTGAATCTAGCGTTTAAGTCGTGGAAGGAATATTAAGAATTTTTTATACCCTTGGAGACGGTATAATAAAATTGTCCGGATATTTGTAACTCATAGAAGGAAGCATCTCCGACCACATAAAGTATATAAATTCTTGATCAGCGTGGCGAGCGGAGTTGATATAGCCATGTCCGTCTGTCCGTCCGTCTGTTTCTATGCTATCTCCTCTGTCAGTTTTAAAGCTATCTTAACCAAACTTGTGGCCGTCTGTGGCCCAGCGGTTAGTGTGCTGGACTGCTGGGCGGGAGGTCGTGGGCTCGATTCCGCCTCTGAACATCTAATAATAACAGTTTTTTCTTTCCTTAGAAAAATAGCTTTCACACATACGGTCACCTTCGCCAGCTAGTGGCGCCAGCTGTGAAGTAACTAGCCATGAAAAAGCAAATTCCCAAAATTTTCCATTCGGATTCGGCGTTAAGCTGTAGGTCCCTTTCTCTTGTGCGAAAAATTTAAAGCACACACGCCAAGAGATTGAGAGAAGCTTGGCTTGGCCCCGTTGGAGGAGCTGTATAGCCAATTTTACATTAACCAAACTTTGCACGAAGTCTTTTGGTACAAATACGCTGCACATTTGTCGGAACCGGCCGGATCGGCTGACTATAGCATATAGCTGCCATAGGAACGATCGGTAGAAAAAGTAGTTCTAGTGAGAAAAACTATTTTGTTTTCAATGCTATCGCTACCATACCTCGTATTTATAAGTTTTTTTTGCTTTCACATAATTTCAGCAAGTTTTCTGCAAATCGGGCAACTATATAGTATAGCTGCCATACAAAAGATAGATCTGAAAAAAGTTTTAGTATGAAAAACATTTTTGTTTTCAATGCTATCGCTCCCAAACTCGTTACTGATCTATATGTTATGCAGTTGACCACAATATCCTAAGTACCAAGCTTAAAAATCTGTACAATTTTTCCTCAACTGCAACGCGTCTTATAAAGTCCTATTTGTGTGATAGAAACCAAGCAGTGGTATCGGGGTCTTGTATGTCAGGTTTCTTAAGTCTAACTCGTGGTGTCCCTCAAGGTTCTGTCCTTGGGCCTTTACTCTTCTCTGTGTATATCAACGACCTTCCTGATTGTCTGAAAGGCTGTAATGTCCATTTGTACGCTGATGACGTACAACTTTATGTAAGTCGACCGTTGCGTGAATTGAATGAGTGTGTAAGAATTTGTAATAGGGATCTCGTGGAAATTAGCGAGTGGGCTAAAGCGAATGGTTTGGGGCTAAATCCCAAAAAGTCGAAATGTGTAGTAATCTACAAGAAGGCTCTTAATGTCTGTGATCTGTCTAAGCTGACAATAAACAATGTTCCGCTGGAATATGCTAAGGATACCACTAACCTGGGAATCCAATTTAATAATACTCTAACGTGAGGCGACCATATTACGAAAGTGTCCGGGAAAACATTCGGGTTGGTTAGGCAGTTGTCGCTTACTCAAAAACTCATTCCTCCTCATCTCAGGCTTTTGGTTGCTAAAACATGTCTCATCCCGACTCTATTCTACGGTGTGGAAATATTTGGTAATAGTGACGCAACCAGTATGCAAAGGCTTAAGGTGCATTTAACTCCATCGTAAGATATGTATTCCATCTTGGTAGTAGAGACCATATCTCGCAATTCGCAAAACAAATTCTAGGCCTTGACTTAGAGTCGTGGATCAGACTTCGCACATTATTATTATTCCATAAGATTCTAACGACAAAAGAGCCTCACTATTTATTTCAAAATATACAACTTGCAGTTTCAACTCGAACGAAAAACATAGTTAGTCAGCGCGTAAGATTGGCCAGCTCCGAAAAACATTTTTTCATTCAATCTGCCCGCTATTGGAATATCATCATCTTTTGTGATCTCTATGTTTTTGTGACCAATGCGCCAATTTATAGTACCTATGTATCTGTAGCGTTGGGATAAAACCGAAATAAAATTAAATTAAATTAAAATATTCATTTCCAACCCTATAAACTATATATATTCTTGATCAGGGTGACGAGTTAAGTCGATTGAGCTTTGTCCGTCCGTCTGTCTGTCCGTCGGTCTGTTTTAACGCAAACTGGTCTCTCAGTTTTAAAGCTATCGAGCTGAAACTTTGCACAGAGTCTTCTTTTTACTGCACACTGCTAATATGTCGGAACCGACCGTATCGGATGACTATATCTTATAGCTGCCATAGGATCTATCGGTCGAATAGTGGGTCTTTGTGAGAAAAACTTTTTTGTTTTTAATGTTAAAGTCTTCCACTTCAGCGATTATTAATATTATACGCTTTCACATAGATTTGGAAGTTTTTGTCAAAATCGGATGACTATATCTTATAGCAGCCATAGGAACTATCGGTCGAAAAGTGTGTTTTAATGAGAAAAACTTTTTTGTTTTTAATGTTAACGTGTCTCACTTCAGCAATTATTGGGTTGCCCAAAAAGTAATTGCGGATTTTTCAAAAGAAAGTAAATGCATTTTTAATCAAACTTAGAATGAACTTTAATCAAATATATAATTTCCATTTTGTTCGATAACCTTTTGCCATCTTCCCGGCAATTTTTGTATTCCACGCTCATAGAACTTCTGGCCTTTATCTGCAAAAAACTGAACCAAGTGCGATTTTATAGCCTCATCATTGCCGAAAGTTTTACCATATAAGGAGTTCTGCAAAGATCGAAATAAATGGTAGTCTGATGGTGCAAGGTCAGGTCTTTATGGTGGATGCATCAAAACTTCCCAGCCAAGCTGTCCCAGTTTTTGCCGGGTCATCAAAGATGTGTGTGGTCTGGCGTTGTCATGATGGAAAATGACACCTTTACGATTGATCAATTCTGGCCGTTTCTCGTTGATGGCTGCATTCAATTTGTCCAGTTGTTGACAGTAAACATCCGAATTAATCGTTTGGTTCCTTGGAAGCAGCTCAAAATATACCACACCCTTCCAATCCCACCAAACAGACAGCATAACCTTCTTTTGGTGGATATCAGCCTTTGAAGTGGTTTGAGCTGGTTCACCATGCTTGGACCATGATCGTTTTCGATTAACGTTATTGTAAACAAACCATTTTTCATCTCCAGTTATGATTCGCTTTAAAAATGGATCGAATTCATTGCGTTTAAGATGCATATCACAAACGTTGATTCGGTTTGTTAAATGAATTTCTTTCAATTCATGTGGTACCCAAATATCAAGCTTTTTCACCAGTCCAAGACTTTGTATGTTATAATGAACGGTTGATTTTGGTATATTTAACTTCTCTCCTATCTCACGCTCAGTTACATGACGATCCAATTCGATTAATGCTTTGATTTGGTCATCATCAACTTCATTTGGCCGACCTGAACGTGGCTCATCTTTAAGTGAAAAATCTCCAGAACGGAATTTGCGAAACAATTTTAACTGTCTTTCTTTAAGGCTTTATCACCATCAACACGTAACTTGCAACTCTCTCCGCTTTTCCTTTACGGAAATAATAAAGTAAAATATGAGAAATGCTCTTTGTGGACTCCATATTAAAAAGGGCGCCAATCAAACAAATGTAACAAATTACATTTTTTCTAAAGCAAGCTAATAGTGACAGCTAAAACTGAAAAGAAAGAATGCATACAGGTCAAGCGTTAAAAAAATTATAACGAAAAAAAGCGGTTTTACAAAGATTTGGAAGTTTTTGTCAAAATCGGATGACTATATCTTATAGCTGTCATAGGAACTATCGGTCGAAAAGTGGGTTTTATTTAGAAAAATTGTTTGTTTTAATGCTGGCGTTCTCAAACTCTGATGTTTTAATACATTTGCAAGGGTATAAAAACTTTGACAAAAACGAAGTTAGCTTGGCCTTCTCGTTTTTTATACATCTTAATTACTTTTAAAAACAAAAAACATATATCACTGGCATTTTAACAAAAAAAAAAACAGATTTATAAAAATATTTTGTGGGACAGGCCTTACAGCCGAAAATATTGAAAAAAAATAGAGGGAAGCTAACTTCGGCTCGACCGAAGTTTATATACCCTTGGAGCATGATATATGCGGCCAGTTTGTTATATGGCTGTACGATATATTCACCAAAAAAGTTTTTGTCACTAGAACTACATTTTGGACCGATCGTTCCCATGGCAGCTATATACTTAAGTCATCCGATTTGAATCAAACTTAACAGAATTGTGTGGTAGTATATAATATTGATTTGGGCAAAGTTTGGCAGCGATAGCATTGAAAACAAAAAAGTTTTTCTCATTAAGTCTTTTTCTCAGACCAATTTTTTGTATGGCAGCTATACTTTATAGTTGTCCGATTTTGATAAATTTCGGTGAAATTAGGTGAAATCATAGAAAACTTATAAATACGACGGTTGGGAGCAATAGCATCGAAAACAAAAAAGTTTTTCTCACGAAAACTACTTTTTCAACCGATCGTTCCTATGGCAGCTATTTGCTGTAGTCATCCGAACCGGCCTGTTCCGACAAATGTGCAGCGCATTTGTACTAAAAGACTTCGTGCAAAGTATGGTTAAGATAGCTTTAAAACTGACGGAGGAGATAGCATAGAAACAGACGGACAGACGGACGGACAGACTGACAGACGGACATGGCTATATCAACCCAGCTCGTCATGCTGATCAAGAATATATATACTTTATGTGGTCGGAAATGCTTCCTTCTGTGCGTTACAAACATCTGGACAATTTTAATATACCCTCTCCAAAGGTATAATTATTGTTGTTGTTATTGTACGTTTCAAATCTTCATAGTTTTGTAAAAAAAATATATCAATTACTTAAATAATTTTACTGAAAATTTATGACGTGTTGGTTTTAGCGACCTGATTTTCTTAAGTCCAAATGTTTGGTTGTGCTTGCTCAAGGTCATCCGTCCCATCCAAGGAATGAAAAGACGATACTTTTTAAACTCTGTACCGAAGGTACATAGAGTATATTAAGTTTGTGCAAAAGTATGTAACATAGAGAAGGAATCATTTCCGACCCTATAAAGTATATTTGTTCTTGATCACCATCAACAGCCGAGTCGGTATAGCCATGTCCGTCTGTCCGTCCGTATGAACAAACAGATCTCAGAGATGGTAAGAGATAGAGGTTTGTCATGTATGGGACAAATGCTTCTTATACTTGCAGGCAGATCCAGTTTATTTTCAATTTTTGCCACGCCCCCGCAATTTAGAAAAAACGTCATATCTCCCACAGTTTTGTAGATAGATGATTCGTACCTTCTAGAGTTAGTTAGGTTAGGTTAGGTTGCAATGGTTAGAATAGGAGAATCCTATTTCTTTACTTAGGCCAATGAAGGCCCGTTGTGTTACCATATAACCCTTTCTACGCTGTCATCGTAGAGGGAGGGTCTTTCCCGTTAAACCATTTGGAAGATTGTAGGAATTTGAGCAGCGATGCTATATCTATTTCAGAGAAGTCTGACAGATCGTTTAGAAAAGGACGACCCAGAGCTGTAAGTCGTCTTCTACTAAGAGCTGAACAATAAGAGAAGAGGTGTTGTACACTCTCCTCCTCATCCACTGAGTTGCAGCTTCTATGTACAGAAATCGTTGTGTCTGATGCCGAGCCTAGCGGCGTGTCTTCCTATTAGACAGTGTCCAGTAAGGGCCCCTTCTAATAATGACATATTCACTCTCTCTTGACGGAGTAACGCCTTCGATTTTTTAGTATTAAGGGTAAGCCATGTAAGCCTAGATATTTCACATGTGTAAATTGTTTGCCATCGATCCATGGTTATTCGATAGGTAGTTTCCTTTGTTTGTAGCTTAAAGGTCGCAAGAGGCACGCCTATGTTGCTCTTATCCGGTAGGAGCTGAGTGGTGGTGCCAAGTCTAGCGAGGTGGTCGGCCTTCTATGTTGGAATGTCCAGGCACCCAAACGAGATTAATATCAAAGTGCTGAGCCATCTCATCAGTGGAGTAGCGTGTGGTTATGCCGCCCGGGGCGGTAGTCGACTTTGCCGCCCCCTCCCTCTTGAATCGTTCTACATTTTAAAGTTCTTTCTAAAATTAAGTTATTCTTATTCTTTGTATAAAAACTTCTCTATAACATCAAGGGACGTAAGCAGGATTTTGATTGGGGATGACAAAGACCTAAATTGTTCGAGGGGTATTATTTTGCTGAAGTTGCTATCATAGACATACACTCAAAAAAAAGTTGTCATCACATCGACACAATTTAGACATCAATTTGAAACTATTGAGTATCGAATTCTCTCTAATACTCCGAGTATCAAATTGTCATCTTCGAAAGTATTAACATGAAATTTCGAGGATTTCAAATTGATACTAACGTGTATCAGGTTGACACTTTATTGTATTAATTTTTAAGTATCAATTTGACAATAGGTCTTATTAATTTAATAATTCAACTATCAAACTTTTTGTTTCATTTTGATACAAGCTTTTATTAATTGAATATTTTTTCTTATCTTTGTACTATAAATTCAGTTCATTATAATCTGCCATTAAAATTAAAACAAAACATTTTATAAAATTTTTTTTATTTCGAACTATTAAAATGTAATTTATTTACACTATTAAATTGAATTCGTCAAGTGTGGACACCCCTCTAAGTGGAAACATTTGTCTCTCCTCGTGTCTATGCGAATGTTGCTTAACCAGAAGTCACCATATTGGTATGCCTCTTGCTCGAACCCGTACATCAGAGTTCCTCAGCCATAGACCCTGGGGCACGAACATACTCCCTGTGTGTTAGAGGGAGACATAGTCACATTTTCGCGCTCTCTTCTGGGGGAACCCTGCCGTACTTGTAGCAGTTTACGCCTTCAGAGACCTTGGGTAAAAACGCGAAAAACGCCTCTTCTGCAGCTTTCTTGGTTTCGCACCTCTCTCATTGTACGTTGTCTTGCAAAGCGCTAAAAAGGTCACAGCAGCATTCTGGCTTGTTGTGTGTCCTGTCTAAAGAGTTACATTTGTTATTTACATAAATTTTCAAAAAACGACATGAATACTCAGCTGCTTATAACGTCGTCTGGGAAAGGGTCCTCCATAGCCTTTACTTTTAACAAAGTACACATTTTTTTACACTAAAAGTAAAATCTCTAAATGTGACATGTCAAGCATCGCCAGCTGCGACGTTCGGCATGCTTCGTTTTACAATTCATACATTCTTCGAATTTTCGAAATAAAAAAAAATGTTTAGTTTCGAATTTATACTTCTGCGCATCAAATAAATATTCGAAGTTTCAATCTAATACTTTCAAGGTTTGCATTGATACAGAAAAAATGATACTAGTTTCAGTTTCGATTTGAGACAACGTGTATCAGAGTGATATTGATACAAATTTTTTTGGGTGTAGTTAAGTGTAATTGTAAAAAAAAATTGTTGAACTGTGTGGGATATATTGTACATATAAGAAGCAGAGCTCGTAAAATATGGTCAAACAAATTTTTCTATGCTGTCTGCTCACCAAAATGACAGGAAAAAACTTAACAGAGTTGCTCACTCTCTCAACAGAACACTAGATTTTGATTTTCTAGTGTTTTCTGTTTCATAGTAATCGATGAGAGAAACACACTGAGCTGTCTGACTCATGATACAACTAGACAAGGTAGTCTCGTCGGCAGCAGAACTGTCTTAGCTATGCTTGCAATAAGTGCGAGTGAAAGGCACATTGTATAGTGAGTGTGAACGAAACGGCAATAAAATATGTTGATTAACCCTGAACAGGTCCGTGGGGTTTAAAATAACCTATTGTAATACAAAGAGGTGAATTAGTTTTTATAATTTTATTTTATAGATTAATTTTGTTTTTATAGTTTTATTTTTAATAATGTGGAATTGCCAATTAATCTTGGTTTTTGATTTTGAACAGAAATATTTTTGTTCTTAATTCTAAAATATATTATAATCTTGAAATAAATTTTTGTTGCTGCGTAAGGGTTAAAGCATTAAGAAAAAATTCGTCCGCACACAACCTTTCCCTTCAACAAGCACGAACCATGGAGCAATTAGAATTAGAGAGAACGTTTGCGCTGCCTCTCAATTTTGTTGGTGCTAAACGATAGTGCCCAAAAAGATACTTATAGTGCCCAAAAAGATACTTCAAGGTGCCAGTAGGAAATCATTGTGGTTAGAGTGAGACGACCATAACCCAAATATATCCAGAGAGAGAGAACAGCTGACCAAAAAGTATCTAGAGAGCGTAAATGAGAGCGAACAGCTGTCAATTTTCTGACAAAAGCGGTGTCGACTGAGCAACCTTTCTCTCTAATATTCTTTGCTCCATGCACGAACGCACTGAAGCTAAGACAGTAAATCGGCTCGTTTCTGCTGCTGACGAGACTACCTTGTCTAGTTGTATCATGGTCTGACTATAACAGTTTGATGGGGACAATTTCGTTTGGGTGTCAGCAGCTGAGCATAAGCAACTGAGCAAATCGAGCCAAGTGTCCGAGCCAAAGTGTCTTTTTGTTGTTGTGTTACACACTCACCTTGGGCCTACTAGGATTAAAAAAAGAAAATATACAATATTCGATGTATTATAATTGAAATACTTATTTTTTAGCATTAAGTAGCTGAATCATCCCAAGCGTTTTCACGATAATCTTAGTCTTTAACAACGTATATTTAATTATTTGCAAATTAGTCTTGGACTGATTTCTCCAGTCTGGTCGCCAAAACAATTTTAAGTGATATGAGCTTGCGTTTCAACTCAACCTTTATATCGTCTTTTATGGACAGCCCTCTTTCACATGGACATGATCTATATTTCTCGAGGCTATTGTAGCCATTTGCAGGGCATTATGGGATATTTTGTTGATACTCACGCGAAAACCCTTTGGTAGGCTGATAGTAAAACAACCGCTCGACAGTGGAAACAATTTTCACGTGAGTCGTTTATCTGCCATTGGTTATTTGTTCGATAGCAATTTTCATTTTCCTTGCCTTTTTGCGTACCGGTGTACTCTTGGACCTCATTAAAATGATTCGAAACTTCCTGAT
>JAEIFU010003955.1:0-21706 GCA_018904235.1 Lordiphosa stackelbergi | reverse complement strand
CTGGATTTGAAATTCATATTAATATATGCTAAATATGCATAAAATATTTGAAACAAGTGAGAAAGTCGGTCAAGCCCGACTAAAACATACTCTGTACCCGGTGTATATGCTGAATGCGTCGCTGCCACTGTGCTCATCTCTAAGTTTTCTCTCTCTCTCTCCTCTCATTGATGCATGCAATGCGGTGTTGATTGCGTGTGCGTGGGAGGCGACTTTTTTTGCACTTTTTTTCTCATATCTTGAGAACCGCACATCCGATCTTTATCATTTCTTCGGCAAATTGATACACACGAATCATCTATCTATAAAACTGTCGGAGATATGACGTTTTTTCCAAAATTGCGGGGCGGGAGGGGGCGTGGCAAAAATTTAAAATAAACTTGATTCGATTTGCCAAAGAAATGATAAAGATCGAATGAACGGTTCTCAAGTTATGAGCAAAAAAGTGAACCAAGCCCTCCGCTACCACCCCTCCCACCCTAAACATGTTTTTCATGAGTAAGGATATATCGAAGTCGGTTAGAACCGACTTTAACTTACTTTCTCGTTTGAATTTAGATTATTATACAAATATGGCAATATAAAATTATAATGGTGTATTATTGAAGGAGCTTGAAATATATTGGAAAATTAAAATCTCGTGTTCGTTTATTTTAGTTCAGTGCGTAAAAAACATTGACATCGAGCCAGCTAAAAACCCCAAATTTTAAAAAATTGATAGTTGGGAAATATAGACGGTTCAATAGGAGAAGTAGAGATGTAGAACAAATGGCCAACAACATCGCGAAATATTAAAAATTCACATTTATGTTTAGATTATCATAAATATTGATAAACCGGTGGGCAAAATGGAGGAGTAGATCAAATTATTTAAGTTCTTAGGATAATTATAAATCTGCTATGTTAATATAAATTACAAAACAGTTTGATGGTAAATCTTTTAATCAATTAAGACTCAAACTTATTTTTCAGTTTTCTGCATTTTGATTGATTACAAGTTGAATTGATGAAGTCGATTTACAAGTTCAATCATAATTGCAACAAAATCAGAAAATGGTGGCTACTGAATCACAAAAGAAGCCTATAAAATAATATTTTTGTTCTGTTACTATTATTTTAGATTCGGCAATGAACAACATGGTGTTCAAATGCAATGGAAAATGATGAAAGGAGAAGATGTTGAAGTAATGGAGAAACTTTCAGTGGTGTTTCCTGTCGTAAGTTATTTAAAATATTTAATAAGTTTATTCAATTGAATTATCAGAGTGTTAAATTTTTACATTGATGTTGTCATTTCGCTATTTTTTTGCGATTTGTGTGTAATAAAAACATATGTAAGCAAATTTAAACACGTTTTGCCCTTTTGAAATGCGTTTTAATGTAAATTTATATAAATTATTTTGCAGATTGAGAGAAATAGTACAGACGAAGCGCCAAAGGAATCTTTAAAAATTCGTCTCTGTTTATGTAAGTACTTTTATATGCTCTCGGGATTTTAACTTTATGGCCCATCTTCACCACACATTCACACATATTATCAAGAAGGTGCTATACTACATTTTCTTCCATACAATTGTATAAGGGCCCCTTGAGACAACACATTCAATCAAAATTCATTTTGTTGCATTACTTAGGAGTTGAATTGACATTCGATTGTTTCAATTCGATTTTTATACCCGTTAAAAGGGTATACTAAAGTCGTGCCATATAAAAGTATATATATTCTTGATCAGCATCAACAGCCGAGTCGATTTAGCCTTGTCCGTCTGTCCGTCCGTCCGTCCGTCCGTCCGTCCGTCTGTATGAACACCTAGATCTCAGAGATGGTAAGAGATAGAGGTTTGACATGTATGGGACAAATGCTTCTTTTATCTGCACGCAGATCAAGTTTGTTTCAAATTTTGGCCACGCCCCCTCCCGCCCCCGCAATTCGGAAAAACGTTATATCTCCTACAGTTTTAAAGATAGATGATTTGTACCTTCTAGTGATAGTTAGTAATTATTAAAATGAATCGATTTGCTGAAGAAATGAAAAAAATCGGATGAACGGTTCAGAAGTTATGAGCAAAAATGCGAACCAAGCCCCCGGTTACCACCGCAACCACCCTAAAAAAATGTTGCATACTTTTCGGATGGTCAGCCTAAGGAATGCAGGAGCACTGTTAAACATGTTTTTTCATGAGTAGGGTATATCGAAGTCGGTTAGAGCCGACTTAACTTACGCTCTCGTTTTTTTTAAATTTGATTTGTCAAGTTATAGTACTTAGTTTTATCTGTAAATTGTAGTTCATACTTTCTTCATTTTTATAAGATATAAGTTCGTGATCGATCAGCGAAGAATGGCCGATTTGCATGAAAATTTAAATTTTTTGTGCTTTTCATGAGCTACACTGGCGCCAGTTAGTTTTTGAGCTGGAACGCACCCAAATATGCATTATTGCTTTAAAAGCACCATTGCTTTCTACTTGTCTAGAACCAATCATTGTTTTAGCATTTGAGGTCCTGTGCTGAGAATAAATCCATTTTGAAATCTTGTCAAAATACTAATGCCAACCCCCATTTGCATATTTTGATTTATATTTTCTAACCTAAGCAGCCGATTGTGTACTACTTATGTGTTATTGAAAGCTTACTTTTATACCACTATCTGATATAAATTTCAAAATTTTAGGATTTTTTGTTTAAAAGATATAATGGTTTATTTATGAATTATTTTTGGTCAAAATAATTATGCCCACTAGTGTAGATGACTAGGAGCTGGTTAAAGCAACCCTTGGGAACTATTTTAAAAGTTCCGTCCATTAAATATCTCCTATTCGGCGGTGGTATATTTTCCTTTATTCCGCTTATTATTTTTAAAGACGAAAATATACAAAAAGCATGTTTTTGGTCTTCAAAAATACAAGCCGTGTAAAATGCCAGTGGATTAATTTTATCCTGTGTAAGCCCAAACGGGTGCATGTAATAACGCCCGCTGACATAACGCCAGATACAAAACCAATTCTCGGTGTCACAGAAATCTCTTTCGGTTGGTTTCAAATCTCTCGTGTTTTGTCGGGAGATTTAGCTAAATTCACAACCCAAACAATTTTGACAAGCAAAACTAATTTTAGAACTGTAAACAAAATTATTTTTCTGTATGGGTTGCATAAAATTAATAAATAATTTAATTAGTTTAAACATAGAAATTTGCGTTTCAATAATTATTAGGAAAACCAACCAAAGTCTTTCATGTGAATAAAAACCAACCACATCAGTGGCGCCATTTGGCGATTGTGGCTCCATCTGGTTGGCAGCCAGCGCATTAAGGGCTGCAGAGTTATACTTCATGTTTGGCTCCAAAAATATTTAAATTTTTAATTTTATTTGAAGAATGTGAATTAAATTTGAACTATTTTTTAAAAATGCATCATAAAACATTTATTACAATCAAAAAATTTCAGTTGAACATCAAATTAACCCATAACTTAAATTAGGGAAATTTTTTTGCGAGAGATGCAGCCCTGTTTTTAGCGATGGAACTTTAATTGGAACAGTTTCTGTTCTAACTAGATTTTCAAATAAGAAAATGAAATCTCTTGAAGTGAACACCGACGGATTTTTCGAGCGATTTGCAAACCAACCGAGGTCAAAACCTGCAGAGATTTCTGTGACACTCCCGTATGTCACTTTTTTCGGGCTTTATAACACTTTACGCCCGAAAAGAAAAAACGAGAAAGGCAAAGCTAACTTCGTCAGTACCGAAGTTTTGATACACTTGAAATAGCTTGTCTCAACGGTTAGCGACTTCGACCAAACTTCGCAGATCAGCTTAAAAACATTACATATTACCCATGACCGTGTTTGAGAGCGATAATATTGAGAACAAACCAGTTTTTCTCACTAAAACTCATTTTCCGAACCAACATTTGCATGGCAGCTACAAGAAGTAGTTATCCGATCCGGTCGGTTCCGACATATTAGCAGCGTGCAGTAAAAAGAAGACTCTGTGCAAAGTTTCAGCTCGATAGCTCTAAAACTGAGGGACTAGTTCGCGTAGAAACAGACAGACGGACAGACGGACGGACGGACAGACGGACAGACCGACGGACGGACAGACGGACGGACAAAGCTTAATCGACTCAGCTCGTCATGCTGATCAAGAATATATATACTTTATGTGGTCGGAGATGATTCCTTCTATGCGTTGCAAACTTCTGGGCAAAATTATAATACACTTTTCAAGTGTATAACAAATTCTGAGTATATTTTGTATACACTTGTACAAACAAAACTCATTATATTTTATTTATGAAATATTTTAATGTTATTTTCAACAATTTGTCTGCAATAGGGGCAGAGCAATTGCGAATTGTTCTTTTTGGCCTTTTCTACCAATTTATTTAAGCATTCAGAACAAATTTTGAAATGATTGCATGGCTGAAGTAGTATATCCCGCGCATTTTCCATACAAATTATGCATTTTACCACATACATCATTTGAGTATGAATAAACTCGTTGTCCTGATCTGCCTCTTCAATGTCCGAATTGCAGTCCAATTCTTCAAATGTCGTTTCCCACTTAATCAAAGCATTTTGTCTGTTTATGAGACAGTTGAAAGAGTAGTAGAGTAGAGTTACCCCTACTCCAAAGTTCTTAAAAAAGTTATATAGTATATGTTCGTGAAGAATTGAGAATGCGCCCAAAATTTCGCGATTTTTTTTGGCCTGCTGCGCATTCTCAATTATTCACATATATTTTTAATAAAGCCAACCAACCGCGATTTTTTTTTTTTGGGTCGAATGCTTAATTTGGAACAATTGTTGTTGTGCTGGAAGCAACCACAGTTTCGAATTTTTTGGAAGCCCACCAACAATATTACTCTAGTATACCAAATCAATTTCGCGTCCACGCTGCTCAAACATGATACACTAACAAGAACATAATCATTCAAGAGATAACAATATGAACGGTACTTGAAATACTGAAGTTTCTCGTGTTCAATATAAAAGGTATATTTTTGAAAATTCGGGCGTTATGTCACTGTTCAAAGTGACATAATGCCCGCGGATTTTATGACACACCGAATGCGGGCGATATGACACTTTCAAAAGTGCCAAAAAGCCCGCGGGCGCTATGTCACTGTTAAGAGCGACATAACGCCCGCGGGCGTTATGTCAGCGGGCGTTATTACATGCACCCGCCCAAACGAAGTCCACACAGTTTCCAAATTGAAAGCCTCAATAACTTGTACAGGACTGTCAGGCGAGGTTAAATATGTTTGTCTGACGATATATTGCAATCCTCGTCGTATTTTGGCAAACTGAATGTTTTTCGTCTCTTCCTGGAATCTACAAAATAATAAATTATTGATAATATAACATAAACGCAACTGCCAATATATTTACATATAATTACCTTTCGCAGGTATTACGATAAGCTGAGCGTATGCAACTTATCGCGGAGCTTTCTACTCCTAGGACGCCTCCAATACTAGAACATTCCAGTTTCATTTCGTTTAGAGCCATTATTTCGAAATAAGGCTTTTCCTCGTTGTCGTGATTGTGTTCAATGTATTTTTTGGCAAGTTTGCAGGTACCATTTTGCAATAGGTTAACCCTGGCTTGACAGGTTTTGTTCCTGCATTCTAATTTTCTTATACTCTTGTAACAAGATTTTAACTTGTTTAGCATTTTCTGTTCTTTGACGTAGAACAAATTTCCAGTTCGCCGTAATCCAACAATATTGTCGCACTCCATAATTTTATCTCGCACTTGTACGTCTGCTTTACACAATGCAAATCACTAAACTGATCAACATACTCAAAAGCTTATCACTGAACTAATTGTAAAACGGTACTTCTGTACAAAAGTAATATAACTGAAATAATATAATTGATTAATTGAATAATTGAATTGTTATTTTATCGAACATAATTAACAAAGCTGAAAGCCGTTTCCATTGATCCACTCGTGGCTTTCGAACTTTTAAATCAACCTGCGATTCGAAACAGTTTGATAGTGCAGCCACCCGTACCTGTTAGTCCACCCCTCTCCCCCACTTTCAACACTTCAGACATTGTAACAGAGGGCCTCTCCTTTCATCTGTGTCTAAACGAAGTGCAAATCAGCAATGTTCGTCTATATTGCCAGAGAGCCTCTCATAAAATTTGGTTCGCAACATTGTTCGTCTATGTTGCCAGAGAAGCCCGTTCAAAATTGGTTCGCAACACACGCTCACGAGAGAGTGGGGCGAAGACGGTTCAACCCAGCGACCAAGACGGTTGCAGCCCTGTCTCACTCACACGCATCGCCATGGTAAGGCGCAATGCGGCAGAGCAGGACAGGCATAGCCCTACATCGAATTTTCGAAACTCGAACCTGAGCGACGTCACAACACAGCCAACAGAGAAGAGACACCGAGCAAACCTGTTATCTAGATCTCTCTCATCTGTGCCTACACTGGCGGTCAACATAGTTAAAATAGTTAGGGATACGATGCGTATGAGGGTAAAGGCGATCCTATCGCCATGTTTATCCGTACACTCTCTTTACTTCGCCGGGCGGAGGGAAATGGAGACGTTGTGATCACGTCCGGTCTCCAGGCGTCGGGTGACCTGGTAGGTTTTCCCTTCGGATTGGTAACGATAACGGACCTTCTTCGCCTGCTGGGTGCGTAATCCCTGTCCGAGCCTGGAGGAGCCTTGACCAGAAGGGGTCCGACTGTTGCGACTTCCGCTCCAACGTCGTCTTGAAGGCTATCCAGGTCGGCGCAAATCTGGTCTAGATCCCAGCCCTCCAGGATGACCTCCAAAATGCTAGAGTCGCACTCAGACATTTCCGGTATGCTTCAGGAGGTTTGGGAAATGATCCAAGGCGTCCGGAGGCTCGTTGGCTACTGGTGGGTCCAAAGGAAGGCCTTCCCCCAACTTACGGCGTTTAAGCTCTGTGGGGGTTCGGGTCGCGCAAGATCCTGGCGAATTGGCGCCGGAAAAGCAGTCCACCTTTTTCGTCGGATGAAGCGGCTATCCATATCGGAGGGCCTACCGACTCGAGCACGTGGTCCGCGACCTTGCGAGGAGAACGCAACTCTTAGGGTGTCTACAAGGCGGTTCGAGGTCTGCGGTCATGACAGCGTCATTTTCGGGAACGGTCGGTCTAGACCCAGATGACGAGGGGACGACTTCTCCCATGACCGACATGTCAACGACGTTAGTGAAAGCCGACGGGCTTGTCGTGTCCCACACGTCCGACGGCCCCGTCATTGCGCGAGGTACTACCACCTCAAAAACCCCTTTAGTCACCTCTGGCGAAATCGGGCGAGTACCTTCTACGATCGGGTCGTTCGCTGGTCGTTCCCGTATAGCCGAGAACGCTACTCCGAATAATAAGATTCGGGGTTGGTTCTCTCGGGGGTCCGCTCAGGAGTGGGAGAGAGAGATTTTTGCTCCGGGGCATAACGTCGCTCGGAGGGCGAGAGGCTCCTGCGAGACGACCAGGTCGGTGATTGTGGAGCAAGACCTGCGTTGGGTATCACTCCACCCTCTCCCTCGTCGCTGTCGTTTTCGACGATGACGCAACTGGACCCACCATCAGACCCGTCGTCATTCTCGTCGTCACGGTCGGTTAGGGACTCATCCTCCTCGAAGACCCCCGTAGGGTCAGCGTCGGGCTGCCGGGCACGCATGCACCGGCCTCGGCTTCATCGGCAGAGTCGTCGGAATGGCTTGAATAGGCTTCTCTATCCATCTGCTGGGAAAGAAAAAGAACGGCGCTTTGAAGGTGTACACGAGAATTTCCACACTGGATGACCGACCCTATCGCGCACAGAATATCTATCCCTAGCATCACGTCTTCCAACATGGAAGGCATCACTGGCAGCGGGACCTGGGCTTGTTGGGAACTTAAGCTTGCGTCTGCCAATACTACCCGTGTGATCTCCCGTCTAGTACCGTCCGCGAGACGTATCCCGGTACAGGTCTCTCGCATAACGTCTACCGTCCCTGTCTGCTTGACCCAGTCCTCGCTTTCGAAACTCCGCGTCGCCCCCGTGTCTAATGTCGCGTTGACCTGGTCCCCCGAGATACTGATCCGGACCACGATCCGCCCATCATCCATCTGAAGGGACCTTCTTAGTTTCGTGGCTCGGCTGGGCTCGTCCCCACCCGAGTCGGTTGAGGTTGGGGACGGCCGTCGTTTCCCGGACCAGTGCGTCTGCAACACTCGATGGTACGGATGCCTTCACGCCCACAGTCCCAGCAAACGAGCCGTCTAGGTTTGCGGCACTCGCGCGAGATGTGCCCTACTTCGGAATTGCCGGTTAGCCGGATCTGGGAAATCATCCTAATCGTGACCTTCCCTGGTCGCTTCGACAGAATATTGGCACTTTTCTCAGCTGGTGGTCTCCTGAATAGGTTTTGAGCCCTTGTCCCCAGCTGCGATGGAATCGTGTCTGGACGGTCCTTTGTTCTACGTACCGGTATGGTCGAGCGGTTAAAATGGGAGGGATCGTTCTCTTGGGTGTTTGTCACACCCAACCTCTGCGCGTTTCGTCTTTGGATGCGCCTGATGTATACCTGGTATTCCGGGGCCATATTCTCGTATATGCGTTCTAACTCTCTCGCTATGTCGTAACTAGCGTGCCGCATGAGGATTCTCAACTCTATCACGAAGTCCTTAAACTTCTCCCCTTCCCTCTGGTACCGGGTACGGATGTCGTCGTCCAGTGGTTGAAAATACCTAGGAGGCAAGTAGAAGTTGAGAATCTCTGGGCGGATGTCTTCCCACGTGGCGACTTGAAGATGGGTGGGACGGAACCAGAACGCCGCCCGGTCCGTTAACAGCTCGGTCATGGCCAGAAGAGGCAGTCGAGCTGGAGTTCGTATGACAAAGCCCGTTCTTCTATCTCCTCCGCGAAAGTTAGGGGGGCTATTTGCCTGTCATACCGGACATTCCACTTCCGGACTTTGTCAGCCACTATGGAGTAGGTTGGCCAAAACTTCGTGTTGTCCGGTGGTTCGGGGTGGGCTTTTGATTGCCGTCTGTTGGGGTGGGTGGGTCGTTGTGCAGCGGGGTATTACCTGACCTGTAGTGTGACCGTTTCAAGGGCTTGTTCGAGCGCCCCAGGATCGGGTTACGTAGGAGACTTTGCGAGGTCGGAATTGGAATTCGCCGATGTTCGTTGAGCCTCACACTCGACCAATCTTGTTCAAACGGCTTGAGGGAGTTCGGTCACCTTAATGAGGTTTGCGAAACTTTTCCTCAAATCTTCGACCCTATCGACGAATGCTAACAATTCTTCCTTACAGAGGGTGTACACCCAGCTTACCCCGACACCATAATTTTTTATAAGGAGGGCAGGTAGTGTCTCACCAGGACTTGTCATCGTAAGTTAGTGTGCATAACAGGAACAAAATAACGCGGGACTTTAATCCGCTTGCAGAGCCTCTACCAAAACGATGGGCTTTCCCCAAGGTGCCTGCTAGGGCGCCAGGGATGGGACGTCGGTGTGTCGTTCGTAGGGGAGTATGTTCGCTCGGAGAGAAGATCACCCAGGCGCTGGTGAAAAAGTTTGTAGCTGCCGAGGAGATCGTACCGCTAGACTGGTGGGGCTAAGAGTCAGTTAGAGTGGTTAAATACTACAATTCGGGGTCGGTATTGGGTGTTGGGCGACTACGTGAAAGGCACCCACGTGAGGATTAAGGGTAATTGGTATGTTGAGAGGCGCGGTAAGTGCCCGCGTAAGGCTTAAGAAGGTAAGAAAAGGCAAGAAAACGTGGTTAATACGCACGTGAGGGTTAATGGAAGGAGAAGGTGAGCAACGTGGTTAATTCCCACGTAAGGGTTAAAAGGTAAAAGAGATAGGGAAACGTGGTTAATGCCCACGTAAGGTTGAGAAAGTGAAGAAAGACTGGGAAACGATTCCGCTGCTGAACGTCAGAACGAACGGACGTGAATTTTTACGCTCTGCATCTACGCATCCGCAAACGCACATTAATAGTCTTTAAAAAAGTCGTTTTCGGTCCTCAAAAGTGTAGAAGTGCATTGGCCACCCCAACAACAAATCGCATTGAAATTCAACTACAATAAACTATATAAATTAAACAAGTAGTCAACATTAAAACTGTCTGTGTGAGTGTGAGTTAGTGCGCGCGCTCAAACCAATACCGCAACATTTACACCTCAGAGAGGCTTGTGGATGCTAATCTCAGTAACTACAAGCACAAAGCATAAGCACAAATCACTCAATCTCCTCTCTCTCACTCAATCCAAACAATAACATTACTGTAACTCTCTCACTCACCAATTAAACCACAGAAATAAACATTAATAAAAATATAGTTCTGCCTGGATGTAAAAGAGTGAAAAACAACGCTGGGGCAGGTCACAAGCGTGACCGTCCTTCTGATGTCGCATCAGATGCTCCGTCGGCCAGCCTTATCCAGCTCCTTAACCATCGATTCGAGGAGCAGGCTGAGCTCATCAAATCTTCTGTTGCTGATTCCGAGAGGCGCATGCTGGAGATGCTCCGAGAGCAACTCAATGGATTTGTCGTCGACATGAAGCAGCTAAGCAATCGCGTGGTTCAGTTGGAACAGGAGCAACGACCATCTAATATCTAGACTGTAGGTTTGCTCGGTGGCGTTGCTTTTGCTGCCAGCTGTTTTGTTGGCAGAGGCGCGCACATTTGAAATTTCGAACTGAATTCTAACATGTTGGGAGGGTTGGGACTTGCGTGCGTTAGAGGAGAGCGGCTATAGAGGGCTTCAAATGATATTTGTTTTATATGGCGGGTTTTATTTGGGACAATTTGTTTGTCATTAAAACGTTTTGGGGCTGTCAGATGATTGCTGTTGGTGGCAATGTAACCCTGCTAGGCCTGTTGGTACTTGAAGGTGGCCAAAATGGTCAATAAATGGTAAAAAAACGTGAGTTTTTTTTTTTTGTCTTTAATAGGTGGGGGGATTTATTTTATGCATGGCACAATGCAGATTGCCGCATTTACTCATTGAATTGTTTGTTAAAATGGCTTGGCAAAAGTGCGTTTATTTTAATTAACAGTGGCTCTGTTAAGGAGGCTGCGAAGCGAGCAGCGCGGTTGGGGTTCGACAGCAGCACTGTTAGGGTTCGACAGCACTGCACTCTCGCGCTCAGGAGAGCGCAATTCACCGTTGCGTTCGTCATTTTGCTCCCATGTTAAACGCGCTGATCGCTCTAACTGTTGCTTTCGAGTTCATATTTCGAAGAGGGGCGCATAATGAGTTCATGGTATTAGCAAATAAATAATGCACCTGTTGTTCACTTGTTTTAGCAATGTTTATTTCA
Source organism: Lordiphosa stackelbergi (assembly GCA_018904235.1). NCBI lineage: Eukaryota > Metazoa > Arthropoda > Insecta > Diptera > Drosophilidae > Lordiphosa > Lordiphosa stackelbergi. The sequence continues at coordinate 10,402 of JAEIFU010003955.1, read as the reverse complement.
CAATATATATAATTAATTTAATATAATTCATAATATTTTTGTTCTGTTAAATGCAATTATATAACATACATACACTAATATTGAATACTTCTTCACTTATATTTACAGTTGACGGATGCTGATACCACCGTTGCATTGGATTTTTCTTTTCATTTCAATTTTCGGTACTTTAAGACGATATTTCACATAAGTGACTATATTTGATAAGTTAGTTAATTTTCCAAATTATAAAAGCCAAATAATTTTTATAAATATAAATAAAAGCGAATCAAATGAATATAAATAAAAAAATAATATTTAATCAACATTAAAGAATTGTGTTATCTATTATTGTTTCTGGGCTTAGGAAATGACTAACTTATATTTGCACCATTATTACGAACCGAGTTTTCCAAATCGTGACTTTACTCACTCGTGAGGAATACTCACGCGCAGTGGGAATACGATTACATGGCAACGCTACGAAAGAGTAAGTGGAGTGTAAGAAAACCAAACTAAGCCAAGTAACGTTGGAAAATTATATAAGTTGGAAAATGGCAGAAATGGATGCAAACAATCTGAATTCAAGGTAAATTAAATATTTATTACATTTGGTGATGGATTAAACATACAAAATATATCCCTGAAGTGGGTTTTTTTTTGGCTGCCACAAGCGTTCATGCAGATTGGTCTGTCATCATGCACATCTGCACCCACCGGTACCCACCCACACCCACCCACCGGTACCCATTCACCGGTTGAACTCATGCTTCTTTTTTTTTTTTTTTTTTTTTAAACATTTGGCGAAAGGAAATGATCAAAAATTAACCACCCAACCACCCACCCACCGATAGAATGTTTTATTCAACAATTGTGTTCGTTGAATGAAGCAGAAGCCAACAGCTGTAGTAGGATTGAGATGGTGTTGGTTGTATATATGTACATATCAGTTCTTCGTTACACCAAAGACTTATAGATACTATAGATGACGCATGTGAAACAAAAACCAGTTTCAGTTGGGAGCTGCCGTGGTATCTATATATGTTTTGTCTTTGGTTCGACTTATATGTACAGTACAGTGGTCCCCATGTATATGAAATTTTTAAGGTCATGCTCTCACCCCCCTATCTGATACTTTTTCATGTACAATTAGCGTAAATAAAAACATAAGTTAAAAAAGTCTAGTTCTAACGGGCGCGAATAGCGTCTTAAGTTTTTGTAAATAACTCATACGCAGTGTTGCCTATTATCATCTATTTTTTCAGTTATATATAGTCGGCGATGATTTTATTTATAAACTTTTCAAATTTGTAAATATTTTATTTCCACAAATATATATCCCTTTTTGAATTTTAAACAATGACTGCAATTGAAATGAACTAATAACTTCGTTTATAAAAATTTGTATTTGGTGAACGTGTCGTATGATTAATATTTTTTAAAACTTTTACACCCTGTCGCGCCCATTTCAAATTAAAATAAAATTTTTTTATTTTCACAGTTATTAATTATATAACAAATATTAGCTTTGGGAATGCTGAGACCTCCTTTTTCCCTTTTTGCCGGTTTGGGGACCGCTCTAATGTACAGTATGTCCAGAAAGTATTTTGACACAGGAGAGAAATTTACATATATCAATAATATGGCAAAAATCGCTTTGACGTCTTAAAAAAGATGTTGCTCTTCGCTGGGTCTACAAAACATTTCTTTGCAGCGAATCAAAAAATTTTCATCTTCGCACTTAAAATTGCAAAAGATGTCAAAAAATACCAAATTTTCACAACTTTTTTCCACTTTTGAAAATTTTTCCTCACACCCGTTACTGTGACTATTTACTATTTAATTTGCATAGTTACATTTTTAAAGTTTTTTTTTCTACAATTTTATTGATTTCATACAAAACATTGTGTCAGCCAATTTCTACTAAAAACTGTAATTTTTCCAGTTTTAGGTTGAAATTATACATTATTTAGGGCCCTTATCTATATGAAGGACCAATCGAATGAAGTTCATATGTTCCAACCGATTGTTCATTTTAGTTTAAGCCACTATTTCGTTCTTTTATGCTTAGTCAAAATTTTTATAGTTTTCAAGGAAAAGTTGAAAAACAGTACAAAATGAAGGGGAAAACATGCACCAAAAAAAATGAAATTTTTTCATATCAATTTTAAGCCGGTAAAAAAAAAATGGATATTTTACAAATTTCAAATCGTTATTTTTTTTACGTATTTCAGTATCGTTCTGAAACTATTTAATATCAATTGACGTTAATGATATTATTTTGTATTTTCTTGTCAAAATGAAATGAAAATATTGATATTTTTGTAAAGTTCATTTTAATCTGGTTAATATCGGCATGAATTTGATCTTTTTTTCTCTGTGTGAAGATTATACGACATTTGTGTAATTGCTAAAATTTTGTTCTTATTTCATTATGATTCTGTATCGTTCATAGAACTAGTATTCTAAGAAAGATTACCAAATTCAACTGGACTTAATCTTTTTAAAAAATATTTAACAATTTTATTCGAAACTTTATACAGTCAACAAAGTGTTTTGTGTGCTTCTAGTACAAGATCTCAAATAAAAAAAAAATTAATGATGTAGATTTGAGAATGAATATAATTAGACATCGCATTGTATGCACTTTTTTAAATGATCGTATTATTGAGGTGCACATCAACATATGCAAAGTATGTGAAATGTATAAAAAGTTTAATTTTTTGAATTTAGATTATTATAGAATTATGGCAATGTGAAATGGTGTATTTTTGAAGACGCTTGAAATATATTGAAAAATTAAAAGCTCGTGTTTGTTTCTTTTAATTCAGTGCTTAAAAAACATTGACATCGAGCCAGCTAAAAACCCCAAATTATAAAAAAATAGATAGATGGGAAATATAGACGGTAAAACAGAAGAAGTAGAGGTGTAGAAAAAATGGCCAAAAACATCGCGAAGTATTAAAAATTCACATTTGAGTTTAGATTATCATAAATATTGATAAACTGGTCTGCAAAATGGAGGAGTTGTTAAAATGTATCAAAACAGTTTGTTGGTAAATCTTTTAGCCAATTGACACTCAAACTTGTTTTTCAGTTTTCTGCATTTTAATTGATTACAAGTTGAATTGATGACGTCGATTTACAAGTTCAATCATAATTGCAACAAAATCAGAAAATGGTGGCTACTGAATCACAAAAGAAGCCTCTATATTAATATTTTTGTTCTGTTACTATTATTTAGATTCGGCAATGAACAACATGGTGTTCAAATGCAATGGAAGATTGATGACGAAGGAGGAGAAGATGTTGAAGCAATGGAGAAACCTTTCGGTGGTGTTTCCCTGTCGTAAGTTATTTAAAATATTTAATAAGTTTATTCAACTGAATTATCAGAGTGTTAAATTTTTACATTGATATTGTCTTTTCGCTATTTTTTGCGATTTGCATAAATAAATTTAAAATAAATACAAATAAAATAAATGTAAAAAAATTTCAACACTTTTTACCCTTTTGAAGTGCGTTTTAATGTAAAAATATACAAATTATTTTGCAGATTGGTGAGCAATGATTCAGACGAAGCGCCAGAGGATTCTTTAAAAAGTTCGTCTCTGTTGAAGTAAGTACTTTTTTGTATGCTCTGGTGATTTTAACTTTTTAGGTGCTATTTGCACTACAACTGCATTTTGCATTTTCGCACTTTAGACAAAATGCACATTTTCTTCCGTACAATTTTTTAAGGGCACTTGAGACAACACATTCATTCAAAATTCATTTTGTTGCATTACTCATGTAGTTGAATTACTCGTTAGACATTACATTGCTTTAATTCAATTTTTTTATTTAAACTTGTGGAAAGAAATTGGGAAAAGATATTGTAATTCTGTTTTTTGAATATGGTTGCACAATTCGTAAACATAAATATTAAATTAGACATGTGTAAATGCGTTCTTTAACTGTATTCAAAATTGAATTTATCTTATTTTCATCCCTTTGACAGGAAACAAAGATTTGACAACTGCGTAGTTAATGGATGTCCAGGCAGTGAGAGGACATTTGCATTTCCCAGAGCTAAAGAAGCTATTCAAATATGGCTGAAAACGCTGCATTTAGAAACATACGTACGAGTTCGACATGCTCGCGTTTGTTCTTTGCACTTCAAAGAAGGAGATATGCTTGGTAACAAACTACGCAAAAATACTTGGCCTATTGACATTATAGGTAAGTTATCAATAACTTTTTAACACAGCCTATTGGTTAGTTCCGATCGATATGCATATCCCGTGAGAATTATGTAGTTTAATTCGGTACTTTAGAAGCCTTTAAGTAAATAGATTGCTGCATTTGCACCTATCATATATCTATTAATATTCAAAAATCGCTAAACAGAATCTATTATCAAAAGACCTGACCTATTTTATTAAACAAGGGGTAAATTTTTGTGAATATTTACAGTTATTTGCTTAGCTGTTCATTATCGTCAGTGAGTCTCTTTAAAAATTCAACTGTTTCATGAAAATCATTCATATAAAATATAAGTATATAAGTATATAAACTTCGGTCGTGCCGAACTTCCTCCATTTTTAATAATTTAATACTAATATTATACCAATATTATAGTTTTAATTCATTTCTTTTCAGGAACTAAAATGATTGACAAGTACTACGTCATGTATAATGATAAAAATTTAAATATCCTGAATAAGGATGAGAAAATCCGGAATGAGGATGAGAAAATCCTGAATAAGGATTATAATGCCCTGAATGAGGATGAACATTTCCTGAAAAGGAATAAAAATATCATTTTTACGAATGAAAATATCCTGAATAAGGATAAACAAACAGAATGTGTTATAGTAGATAATAAAATGTTTGAAATTTCTGTTTTAGATGACAGTGTCAAGTACTCTGCAGAAAAGTACTCTCAAGAAGCAGATTATGACAGCCTAAAGAGTGAAAATATCTCTTTAAAATTAAAAATTCATAGTTTGGAGAGTGAAAAACATTCTCTTTACTGCGACTTTATGAATCTGCAAGAACGGTTTATTAAATTGGAAACAGAATTGCAAGATGCAAATAAATTTCTAATTGAAACGAGCCAATTTAAAGAAGCTCTGTTATTAGAAAAAAACAAATTACAGGCAGACAAAGAAGAACTTGTACATCAAATTAAGAAACACAAACTTAGTTTGGAAAAAGTTACACTGAACTGTAATTCGTTCAATTTTTCGTTTTTGAATGAAAATGCTAGAGCGTTTCATTCTGTATTAATAACAAAACGTGGCACTCATTCCAATCAGAATGAAAAACATGTTTTGCTGGACATTTATATGACCAGCCCAAAATCATATTGCCATATGCGTGATAATCTAGGGTTTAATTTACCAGCCGCTCACACACTTAAAACCTGGATTCCGATGAAGTCATTTGAAACGGGCTTTTCAGGCCTTCATATTGAATTTTTAAGAAAATTTGTAACTCAAATGGAAGAAAATCTCGAAACTGTCAGCTCGTATTCGATGAGCGATAAATGAGCATTAAGACAGGAATAACATATCTGCCTAAAGCTGACAAAGCTGTTGGGTTTGTCGACCTGGGAGATGGTCTAAATAATGATGATGAGTATTCCGAACCCGCTACAGGAATGCTTGCATTCATGGTACGTGGGTTATTGTCCAATTGGAAATTCCTGCTCGGTATTGCATTTGTGAATCGTAATATTACTGCAAAACACTATGCACATATGATTTCCAGAGCTGTGAAATGTTCCACTAATGTTGGACTGAAAGTTCGAGCCATAGTCAGCGATCGCTGTTCCATTAATTTATCAGCGTTTCGCATTATAGATAATGAGAACCTTTTGGAGAAACCAAGACCTCAATTTATAGTTGACTACGTGCACCTGTTTAAAAGTGTTAGAAATAACCTTTTAAGCCACAATATTGAAACTCCTGATGGCATTGTCAGTTGGGATGTTGTAAAGAAATTTTATGACATTGACAAGACTCAAGGAGTACGCTTGGCGCCAAAATTGTCGGAGAGACATGTTGATCCGAACAATTTTGAAAAAATGAGCGTTAAATTGGCTGTACAAGTATTTTCGAAGACAGTCAGCAACGCCATTGAGCTGAGCTATAGAGACGGTTCATTAAAAGGACATGAAAATGCACTCGCAACAGCAAAGTTTTTGCGGACCATGAACGATGGATTTGACTTGCTGAATAAAGGCAGTTATCGATCTGATGGTGTAATGCAAGCGCAGATTGATGATTTCATAATATATTTGAAATCTATTCGCATCGTTGGCGCAAACAAAGATCCGAAGTCCAAATGTTTAAAAGACCTGATCTTCGCCTTAAGTCGAATCGGCACAGTTTGCAATAATCTTCTGAAAGAGGAAGGTATTAATTTCATTTATGCAAGCCGATTCAACCAAGATGCACTAGAGAACTTCTTTGGCTTAGTTCGCAGTAGATTTGGTTCTAATACAAATCCAACCGTGTCTGAAGCTCTTTACTGCATCAAAAATCTCTGGTCAATGAAAATTGTCCGAAATACGAGAATAAAGAATGCCAATTGTCAGTCAGACGATGACTTTTCCTTAGATTGGGCATTCAACCCAGAAATGGGTTGTAACTTAACCGAAACAGGTGAAAGTCCATTCGATGATGCCGAAGAGAACCCCCCAATTTGGTATAGACCTGCAACCGAGTCAATATGTCCGAATGATAAGGTCCTAGAACGTAACGCATTGCGTTATTTGCTTGGATATATCATTTTTAAAAAACTACACTCCGAAAATTGCAGTAAATGCGTAAAAATTCTGGAAAAAATTGAGGAGCTAAAAAGTCGAACCGAGCAATTCCTGGTTGCAAAAAATTATAGTTCTTATGAACTATATTTAAAAAATCCTTCTGATGCCATGTTTGAAATAACATTGACACATTTGGAAATATTTAAAAAAATGTTCAGCAAATGTCCAAATCAAACTAATATTAAATATAATATTATAAAAGCTTGTGTTCAAGAAACTAATGTTCGGTATCCCTATTGGTTTGCAAAAACCGATTCGTGCCACGAACATAGAAAAGGCATTTTAACACGGCTGGTAAATGTTCTCCTGCTACGTCATTGCAGATGGATGCAAGAGAAAATCGTTAAGGAGCAGAAAGCTCGACTGGAAGCAAAAAAATTTAATCAAATGAAAAACAAAATAAATTCCAATCCTCTAAAAAGAACACGTTTTGACGATGTGGAGGATGTCCACGAGGACAAACATACCCACAGTGCAAAGAAATTGAAAAAATTAATGCATTTGTGAGAAAATTCATAACTAAAAAAGTCGCACAACCTGAGAAGGCCCGCACCAAAAAAAATACGATGAATAATCGTCAGAAAACAGTTGAAGGCTGTCCGATCTACCTGCTTTTATCGTTTATGGTTGAGCAAAGATCGCTGATGAGGAAGAGTGGTTTCTTCCGAAACAGTCTAATAGTTTATTTCCACTGAAACATATATGTTTATTCGCTCAAATGTAATAAACTACTAACTTCGCAATAATTTGTGGTTAGATACTGAATAGTCATATCTTCAGTTTTGTTCTCACATGCAAAAATTTGACCAAATTTTTTTTTTTTTTACTTTGGAATCGCAAAGACAATAAGGTAATGGTGAGGAAAATCGTGGCACACGTACCGTAGATGGATCAACTTGAGTAGAGGAACAAACAGTACAATTTGAGTACTTTTGTTGTTTACGATAAAAAAATTTGTATTTTTCTTTGATTTTTCATTAATTTGTGAAGTGAGCGAAAAGCCATAATAATAATAATTATAATCAAGAACAGAGCAAAAGACGAAGCAAACGAAATTTATTTTTAAATAATCACGAAAATACCAATTTGTTTTTTTTTTCACTAAATTGCTCGCTGTGTTTGTTTATAGATTTTGATAATCGCTATCTGTTTTTCTTAATAATTTCAGAATTTATAAAATTTGGAGCAAAACTATAGCCGCACATTGTTTTTCCAGTGCACGCATAGAAACAGTAGAGCCAGGAAAACTTTGCGATTACCGTTTGAAAGAGCGTTAGAAATGAGAGAAAATAAATAACAAACAACAACACTTTCAGTGTTAAATTGAACCGTTATGATTAAATTACGATTTGTTCGCGGTGCATCACTATAGCCGCACAATATTATTTCTAATTCTGTGTTTGCTAACGGCAATTTTAGTTGCGTACACTTGGTTGACTAACTATTTGTAATAAATTTGTAAATATCCCATGTGGGCCAGTGTTGTCAGATGTCGAGAGAGGACAAATTCTGCTCATTTAGCGAAATTGTCTAAAAAATTGGTAGCTCAGACAAAGTTTAAAACTTGAAATGAAAAAACAGGACGGAGGACGTAAGCCGAAGATAAGTCAGTGTGATCAGCGCCGATTAGTGAGTGCTGCAAGTAATTCATTATATGTGAATAAAAACTAATCATAACGGTTAATTTTTGTATTGAAAGTATTTTGTTTTATTACAACAAATAGGTAATTGCTTTCGAACTAGTGGCCATGATTTCTCCAGTTACACTGAACCGATTTTGATAAATAAAACTGAAATCGACACAGAATTGTCACCATTCTGGTCTGAACCTCAATCATATTTTAAAAAAACAATTTTACTATTTTTTTTTACATTAAACTACAAAAAATGGCGAAAAATCGATTTTTCATTTTTGAATGGCCGCCATTTTGTCAAAAAAAATCGCAAAATTTTTTTGTCGAGGTTCAGAACGGAATGAAATCTATCGTGATTAAAACCCCATTTTTAATTTTCATTTCAGACATCCTGGAGACGTGGAGAATCATGGCCGTCAGCACCATACCTGTTTTATTTTTGGACACCCACTTTGATGGCGGAGAACTTTTGGAACAGCCCTCGCATCGAAGCAATAATAATTTTTTCTTTACTTTAATCTGTTTGTAACAAAATAAAATCAACAGAATTGGGAAATCTCATTGCGTTTTCAAATAAGATTTTTTTTAAAAAAGGTCCATAACACAGCCTCGAAATGGAGAACACCCCCTTTAACCGCTTGATGATTAGATGATAATGCAGGAGTTTGTAAATAGCAAAAAAAAGTTTGGATAAATGCCAATTGAAGACGCATGGGTAGACTAGAAGTAGCAAAATCGCCAAAATTTTCTTTTGAATATTTACGAAAGTGCAGGTGTTGTTTATTTTATAATTGAAAAAAATTTATTAAATGAAAATAAAAATAAAAACAAAAACGAAAACAATTTCACAATTTATTCTTACATACTAATTACTTACTTACATTATACTTAATTACTAATAACTATTGATATAAACTTAAATGACTAAATTATTGGAAAAATTAACGAATAAAGAAATTAATTATAAATTTGTTCAGATTAAACTCTTACAGACTAAACTTACTAACTAAAAACTTAAACTTCTAACTAATCCTACAAAATTTTTATTGTACATCCTCCTCCTCATCCTCCATGTTTATCAGCTGCATCTGCTGCTGCAATTGCTGCTGTTCTTGCTGTTCCTGCTGCTGCTGCTGTTGCAACTGCTGCAGCAACTGCTGCTCTTGCTGCTGCTGCTGCTGCTGCTGCTGTTGCTGCTGCTGTTTTGTTGCTGATCAGCCAAAAATTGGCGAACCTGGCGGTATATTGCCCGCCGCATCGACCGATTAAGGTATCGGCCTCGGTGCCCTTGGATGATGCGATGGACAATATCATTAGCTTGGTCTCGGGGGGGGTCAACGTTGGCTTGGTAGGAGCCACCATTGGCATTGGGTATGCCACCGCTGCCGTGATGGCCACCACCGCGTCCATAATGTTGGCCACCGCGTCCATAATGTTGGCCACCGCGTCCATAATGTTGGCCACCGACCACGACCACGTGAGTTGACCACGGGTTGGTTCGTCTCGCAAATTTGCGCGAGGCGTTCAATTGCGTTTCCCATCTGAAAAATAAGTAATATTTATTATGGAAATTGTTTTGAATTGAAATAAAAGGAGGATGGCCAAATATCCCTAAGAATGGTTTAATCAAGCCATTCATTTGTACTTACTTTTTTATTTTGATAAATTTGTAATGACCGATTTGTTATAAATTTGAAAATGAATGGCCTGCAGTGTAGGCTTTACCAATGCAATAAAAGAAATGATTGGGTGTGGGCGCGTGAGCATGGAGTAACTGTAACAACTTTAGTTATGGTACTTTATGAAAATAATGACGCTTTTGCAATATGCTTTGTCTTAAAGAACCATAGTAAATGAAATAAATATAATAGCAATAAGAAATAAAAATGAGATTGAAATTAATTTTGCTAATATTATGAATAAATGGAGAAGAATTGAGGAATATTTGATATGTGATTGATATATATTATATCAA
>JAEIFU010003954.1:0-21706 GCA_018904235.1 Lordiphosa stackelbergi | reverse complement strand
AAATTAAATTTACTTTTGAAACAAAGAAAAGCATTAAAAACATTTTTTTTTCCGTTTATTTTGCGAGCACAAAATGGTCTTAAATCATGCCCAAGCCGTTCATAAGGTGAGCCCAAAATGTTTATAATACCCGCTGTTCAGGTTCCAGAAAAAGCGGGATTACTCTACTTTTTAAAACGAATGGAATTGATTTCGGTAGATTTAGGCGAATTTTTCTGAGTGTATGCGATGGCGCAAACTGCTGGGTCTACTTTTTTTATAGATTGGGCAAAGAACACTTGGGCTCCAATCGCCGGGCATGTTTTTGTCAACCTTACCAATTCTTCTCCTCAAGCGTTGAACGACTCAGCGCCAGGTGATTTGTTGTTCTTTTACCTTTGTATTGCTAAACAGCCTTCTTGTGGGTTCGACGGGTCTATCTCTATGTTGTCGATTGGTGGCATCGCTACTTCTCTAAAGGCGGCATCATGTTCGTCATCACCACCCAGTGGTGGTTCAAAACTTCTAGTCATAGATCTTCTGGACCTAATAGGGGCGTATATAGTCAGGTAAAGCTGCTGATCGGTTCAACATGGCGAGCCTAGAGTGATCCTGGCTTACTGCGTCTCAAGTCGACTCACACCTTCACGTGGTGACCATCCGCAACGCTGCTGGCTAACGTGAGCGGCGACTCGCCCTTCCCTACAGGGTATAATATATAGGGTTAGTGCGTCGGGTTTGGTACCCACCACCGTAAAAATTCACCACCAATGAAAACTGCTACAACAATGCCTCGGATACGGACCCCATCTGACGACGACCGATTTAAGGATATGCACCTGGAATGTCCGCACCCTCAACAGAGATGGTGATGATATCGCTTTGGTGAATGTCCTCAAGAAATATACATCGGACGTTACCGCACTTCAAGTAAAAATGCTAAAGCTAGACGAAAATGTAGGATTTCTACACGTTTCGACCGGGATTTTCAATCATTACTTCTACATCTACTTCTACTCCCACAGTTTTGAAGATAGATGGTTCGTACCTTTTGAAGATATTTAGTCATTAAGATTATTTAGCGATTTGACGAACAATTGATTAAGATCGTTTGAACTATACTCGAGCTATGATCGAAAGAAATTATGCTGCGCAACTGTCGCTTGCTCGGTCACAGTAGTGGCGCCATCTAGGGGTCAGTTTGAAAATCCCTCACAGCATCAAAGCTAGTAATGGCGCCATCTATTGGTTTAGTTATGACCAAAAGAGGGTTCGCTGCCGCCGCGCTGCTACTGCAGGTACAGAGTATATTACTGTAGGGCTTGACCGACTTTCTTACTTATTTTATTTTCAAAGCAAAGTGAAATAATAATTGCCGAGTTTAAAATCCTTCTGCAAGTGTATAAAATTATACCCTTAGCAAATAATTGTTTTAAAATAATTAAATTTCACCCCAAAGCTTTTCCAACTTGAAACAATTGTTCCAATTTCATCTAATCCTCAAACAGATGTTAACTGAATCATAAAGTGTCTAAATTAGAAGCCAAATCCCATGTCTTAACTGTGGCTTAAGCTAATTGAAACACCCCCGCTCCCTCCGCCATCCACCCACCAGTGAATGGCTCATTTCGATATGTAATCCAATGTAATGTGCAACACTGCTGTTTCTGTTTCGCCTGCTACTTCAGTTTAATAGAAAACCCTTTAGTCAAAGTTGTGTTAAATCCATGTTAGTGCTAGCCAAAATTGTTACCCATCATCCTCTTTTGCCCGGCGCTCGTTCTCTCTATACGTCATTTACATTATTATGATGAGATGCAAATCTCGTTAAAGGACACTTCAGCCACGGCCCGGCACGGCCCTGCTAGTCAGGCTGCTGTTGCTGTCGCATATAGACTAAACTTCAATATGTGTGCCATATGCCCCGCTGCTCCACCTCCATCTCATCATGCTCCCTCTGTCTGTGTTATTCTTATGCAAATTACATTTCCTGTGTTTGAGCTACAGCTTGTAGATACATGTGTATGCTCATGTCCAAACATACATACATACGTGCTCGTACATATTTGTATATATTTTGCAAGCCGAAGAGAGTGGAAGAAGAGTCCCGCATATAGATAAAAAAATATATTTTATACAATTCTTTTGTAAAAGTCAACAACAACAACAAAAACAGCAAGCCAAACGCTCATAAATGTTTTGAGTCTCCCCCCCGTCGTCACTCGTTCAGGATCTGTCGCCCGTTATGACATATTTGTTGCTACTGCTGCTGCTGACTTTGCTTAGTATCTTGATTTGCATTTGTAAACTTTAGTGTCCTTATTTTGGTCATTTGTATTGTTGGATATATTTCTAGAGATTTTGCATATCATTTTGTATAATGCGATTGGATTCCTCATTTTGCAAACATATATGGAAAACTCGTTAGCTATTAAAGGACATTTTATCAAGTATGAAACTCTGCATTAGGGCATTTTACATTTTAATTGCATGTCCATCTAAATGGAATGCTAAACTGAAAAGGACACACTGCGTATGAGCAATCCAATAATCTTTAGGATCCCTCGGAGCTAGTTAAAACTTAATTCTTTTACTTCTGTAATCCATAACGCTTTTTTAAGGTGACTTTTTAATAGCTTATAGCTTCTAAAAAAATACAATATACTCTGTTATGTGAAAAAACATCTAAAATATTTAAATTCAAAAAAAATCATGTCAGATGCAATGTATGGTATAAGCAGAATTCTGAGTTAAAGGTTGCCCATGGTAAATAAGGAGCTAAATATTTTAGAAATTAATTTTCCAGACAAAAAAATTTACACTCGTAGCTGTCTAACCATGAATGGCTCACTAAACCTACCACGTATGCCCAACAGTGGGTGTTTAAAGTTCAGCATGGGGATTCAACCACGGACCTCAAATAACGCTTAGGAACGTATTGTTGCACAAAAGAAGAACAACAATAATATCTTACAGTTTCAATAGCTTAAGAGACAAGGATCATGATGCACTTGACTCGACACTTGAACATACCCATCTGGTGGGATCTGCCACTGTTGCACGCGAACGGTCAAGTCCGTGTGTGTTGCTCCGCACACATTCGTAATGCCAAAATGTTATTGTGTTTTGTGCCAACCAACACTGCACTAGACCTACACTAACACAAAGCTTTATGCCTACTTTGCACTCTGGGCCAGCGGGCCGAAATTTTGGACAAAAGTTCAAATTTTTTGTTTGGGAAACTGGATAAATCGCTTGTCGGAAGTTATTTCGAGTATTTTATGCCAGAATTTTAAACCTTTTATAAATGGCAGTTCAAATAGAATTTTCTTAAAGGTGCTGCAAAAAGTTAATAGTCAAACTAGAAAAGCAACAGCTGCCGTAATTTGCCATTCGTGAGAGTTTACATAAAACTTGAATAAAGTCTTAAAATTTGTGGATTTTTCTTACATTTAGCAGCTTTTCGTTGAGAGTGCCCAAAAGTACCCCTCGAAAATTACTTGAAACATGGATTATTATTTTTTCTTTGAATATTGCACTATAGCTGGAGGTATGCTCTTTTAAGCGTTTTTTCCTTTTTAAAATTGTTTTTCATTTGAAATTTAGCATCAGCTATTACATAGTACGACACTCCGCTAACTAAGGCTTCGTTGGCGAAATTGAAAACTCAGTTCGGTATATTGATATATCTAGTTTATGGCCTATTTAGAATCGATAATGATTTGCAATATTGCGGTTTTTCGTTGCATGTTAGCATATCTAGTAAAATTGGCTTTACAGCCGCAAAGGGCCAAGCCAAGCTTCTCTCAATCTCGTGGCGTGTGTGCTTATAACTTTTCGCACAAGAGAAAGGGACCTAGAGTTTAACGCCGAGTCCGAGCAGCTGGCGCCAATAACTGCTGAAGGTGACCAGATGTGTGAAAGCTATTTTCTAAAGAAAGAAAAAACTTTTTATTAGATGGTCTGAGGCGGGATTAAACAGACGCGTCCAGCAAAGCAGGCCAACACACTAACCGTTGCGCCGGCACACCATCTCTTAGGGACACATTTTATTGGTCAGTATCATAATAAATTTCAAATCTTTGAACATTCTACAGTGTTGTTTTCGATTGTATAAAGTTTCTAAGTTTTACCAATTGTCCATTGGAGGCGGGAATTTGGTATGACAGTTGTGGTGTCTCCCTTTATCTTTGGTGAATTTTCCACTTTGATTTGTGTTGCTAAAATAAATTGTGTGTTTCCACCTTGGTGCCTCTAGTTTCACAATTTATTGGTCCTGTTCCCATTCCTTACCAAAAGTTTAATTTTGTCGCACTGTATAATGTTTGATAGACGGCTGTGGAAGTTCCGAAAATTCATTTACACTAATCGTCACTCTCCAACAAGACACACTTTTTATACCCGTTACTCGTAGAGTAACGAGAGCGTAAGTTAAAGTCTGCTCTAACCGACTTCGATATACCCGTTACTCATGAAAAAACATGTTTAACAGTGTTCCTGCGTTCCTTAGTGTGACCATCCGAAAAGTATGCAACATTTTTTTAGGGTGGGAGGCGTGGTAGCGGGGGGGCTTAGTTCACTTTTTTGCTCATAACTTGAGAACCGTTCATCCGATCTTTATAATTTTTGCTAATTACTAACTATCTCTAGAAGGTACAAATAGTAAATCTTTAAAACTGTAGGAATTTATATTTTTTCGCATTGGGGGGGGGGGGAGGCGTGGCAAAAATTTGAAACAAACTTGATGTGCGTGCAGAAAAAAGAAGCATTTGTCCCATACATGTCAAACCTCTATCTCTTACCATCTCTGAGATCTAGTTGTTCATACAGACGGACGGACGGACGGACGACGGACGACGGACAAGTCTATATCGTCTCGGCTGTTGATGCTGAAATGATTCCCTTCTGCTGTTGCTATACATTTGCACGACTTTAGTATACCCTTTTTCCTCTACGAGTTGCGGGGGAGCGCAAGGACAAAATGAGCATGTGTGTTATTCCGGCCACTGGTGTACATCAATAGCAAATCATATGTACATGCATACATTCTAGGTTTCCTCTTATTTCTCTGTCTAGGCTCGTTGATATTATGATTCAAACCGCCTCAGAACTTAGGTTAGGTTAGGTTGTGATGGCTGAGAGCGACGAGCCGCTCTCCCACTTAGGCCACTATGGGCCCATTGCGATGCCATATTTATTCCCTATTTACCCTTTTAATACTGAGGTGGGTCCTCGTTACTGACCCATTGTGTGGACAGAATAAATTTAAGTAGAGCTGGGATCTCTAGCTCGGATATCTCCGAGAGGTTGAGTAGCAGAGGTTGACGAAGTGTCCTGAGTCTCCTTCTACTCAAGGCGGGGCAATGGCACAGAAGTTGCTGTACCGATTCCTCCTCTTCTTCGTGTCCGCAACTTCTGCAAAAGTCATGGAAAGTGACGCCAAGGCGTGCTGCGTGTCTGCCAATAAGACAGTGAGGGTCCCCACCAGAAGTGATATGTGGTCCCTTCTGTGACGTAAAAGTGTGTTAGTACGTTTTTGATCGAATGTTGGCCACGTAAGCCTCGCTACTGCACAGGAGGAATGGTTTTTCCACCGATTCGTAGCGAGGCTCAGTGTTTTAGCTTTTATGTGGAGCTTAAATGTCGCCACAGGCATCCCTATCGTACTCCTCTCTGAAAGGAGCTCGATGGTGGTTCCTATTCTGGCCAGTTTGTCCGCAGACTCGTTACCTTCTATGTTGTGGTGTCCAGGTACCCATATAAGGTGTATACTAAAATGTCGTGCGATCTCGT
This sequence comes from Lordiphosa stackelbergi, assembly GCA_018904235.1. Taxonomy (NCBI): domain Eukaryota; kingdom Metazoa; phylum Arthropoda; class Insecta; order Diptera; family Drosophilidae; genus Lordiphosa; species Lordiphosa stackelbergi. The sequence continues at coordinate 15,934 of JAEIFU010003954.1, read as the reverse complement.
TGAGAGATAATCGACATTTAGCAAGTGCTTTAGCATTGTTTGTTGACTGTCAGAGTATAGAATACATTTCCTTCCTTGACCGTGAGTGTGCTAAGGTAGGTGGCAGCTTCCTGGATGGCTACCACCTCTGCTTGGTACACACTACAGTGGTTAGGAAGGCGGAACGATAAGTTCAAATATAGGTTGGGAGAAAACCCCCTCACTCCCTCCAACTTTTCGTCGAGCTTAGAACCATCAGTGTAGATGTTAATGGCGTTAGCTCTGCTGTGGGGCAGGTTGTCCCAATCGTTTCGGCTTGGGATATAGACGTCGTAAAATTTGTCGAACGTCGTTTGTGGTATACAATAGTCTGTACTTAATGGTATACCCGTTTGGTCTTCGAGTATGGTAGCTTGTCCCGAATTGCCCCTGTTCCAGGTATCGGATTCTCGTAGTCTTAAGGCTGTTGTGGTACCCATTTGCTTAGCTACGAGGTCTAGTGGTAGAAGGTGAAGAATAGTATTTAGCGCTTCCGTCACGTGTCGTTCGAAGAGCGCCCGCTAATACAAATTTCCGCACTTCTTTGTACTTTGTGCAGATTGTTCAGGGCTGATTGTTTCCCGAGTGCTGGCCACCATACTAGAGCTCCGTAGAGAAGTATGGGGCGTACTACGGCTGTGTAAAGCCAATGTACAATGGATGGGGAAAAACCCCATCTACGGCCAATGGCGTTTTACAAGAAAAAAAGTAATGGTTGCCTTATTTATACGTTCATTTATGTTGTCATTCCAGAGCAGTTTCTTATCCAGAATGACACGCAAGTAATTGGCATTGTCACCAGTTACGAGGTTTACTCCGTTGATTTTAGCCGGAATAAGATCAGGAATTTTGTACTTTCGGGTGAAAAGCACTAAATCCGTCTTAGCCGGGTTTACGCCCAAGCCACAAGATTTTGTCCACTGAGCTAGTATTGTCAGTGCGGTCTGCATGTGGTCACACAGGGTTTGAGGAAACATTCCACATTTGTAGATGACAATATCATCCGCGTACGCCACCACTTCTTGTCCCTCCGCCTCCATTAGCCGCAGCAGTTGGTTAACTGTTACAACCCACAGAAGCGGAGAGAGAACACCTCCTTGCGGAGTGCCTCTGTTTACACATCTGCGAGCAGTTACACCGCCAAGTTGGGAGTACACCGTTCTGCAGGTTAGCAATTGTTCGATGAATCCTCAGCCTCAGAACTTAAATATAATAGAAATGTTGCCACAAAAAAAACAAATATGTGTCGGAAATAATTCATTTTACATGGGACAAAATCGTTACGCCTCAGGCGCTCTTTAAAATTAAGAATTTGTGGTAAACATGCAAAAAAATTCCCGCTTTGCTTTAATTTCTAAGAAATTTTTCGATATTCATGGAAATAAATCGAAATAAAAACCGATAATCGTATCCGAAACTATTTAATTTTGACAACCGTTACCATACCCGAAATCGATATTTCTTTCGGCTTTTATCCCTGGTAATAAATTTCTTGCTAGGCTAGGTTTTTGGCCCAAGTTTGTGCCTGAAAAGATTAGGAATCAAAAACTCAGAAAATTGAAAACGACACAAGACACCTCCATTCTTCGCCTATTTGTTTCGAAATACGATTTATAGATAAGTTGCAGTCAATCAAATGAAAATTTGGAAAAAAAACAAACAAAACAAATCCAAAATCATCCATCAAAAAGTTTGGCTTATGCCAAACGCTGTGATGAAATTTAAGGTAAATATTGTATGCGTTAAAGTTATCGCTATAATTTTAAATCACAGCTTTCAATTTTTCCAAGCATCGCAATCATGATTGCACAATTTCTGCTGGTGAACACAGCCATTGGTTCCGTGCTGAAGAAGTATTCGTCGACTATTTGCTTCGATGTTCCTGTTTTTAAATTCGATTTATCGGAATTGGTTAGAGCTGTGACTTTAAAGAAAAGATTTAAGAATTGTGCTGAAAAGTTTTGCCCTCACGAGGGTCCAATAAAGATAAGTGGAGTTTTGAAGTTAAAAGCCAAATAACATAGTCGGTTTTTCTTTCGATTCCGTATGGCTTTATCGAAATCGGCAACATTCCTGAATAATTCAGAAAGCTGCAGTCAATCAAATGAAAAACCTTTAAAGCATGAACTGCTGATCTGGTTTTCTACTTAACTGTAGTTACTTCGTTTATTTGCTTTTTGTATCACTGAGATTTTTAAACAAAAAAAACTTACTCTAATTAAATCATAATTTTCAAACATTTGCTACTACGACTAAAGCATTTTAAAAACTGTCTGTGCTTAAAGGTATTGAATACATTGAAAAGTATGGAAAGTAATTTGAATATCCAGCTTAATTGTATTTTGGGTATTTGTGCACCAAGTACGAATATGGAGCTTAAATCAATATGGAGTCTTCTTGACTGAATTCAAATAAAATATCAAATTGAGTTCGACTAACAATCTAAATCGAGCTAAAGTTGGAGTAAATGTCTTTTACGGTCAGCGAATTAATTTCTTTTGCTTATTTCGGCGTATATTCCGTCAAGGTAGTGTGACCAGATTAATAAAAATAACGCCAAACAATTTAAACTGATAGACATTTGATAGCTCTAACTAACAACAAAATCACATCAGATAAAGTAATTTACAAATTCAGCCGTTACTAAATTTCTCAAAATGCAAACAGCATTTTAAATTCTCCTCAATTCCTCTAAGCAAATCACTGCAATCAAACACTTGCTTAAATCTTTTCGTTTTCGAATTGGGTTCCATACCATTTTTTATACACAAAAAACTGTGTTTGTAAAGTTTTTAAGCTTACAATTGAATTTGTTTGAATGATTTTTCTATTGTCAAAGCAAAGGCCGTATTGATAAATGCCCCTGGGTAAGTAGTTTTCCATTCGTCAGCAGCGGCGCCGGCACCTTGTTCGGGAGAGTGGAGGGACCTAGGCCATTTATTTCCCAACACTTTGGGCACAGGCGAAAAGTTTATGGCAATGGTTTTCCCCACTCTCATTCACACACAACCCAATATCCAACCATGCACGCAAAAGTTTTACTCTCAGAAAACTTCTCGCCGAGTCCTAACAAATTCAATTTGTCAGGCTTGGCGCGCCACGCGGCTGCTGCTGCTCGAGAGTGTGGCTAATCCATTTACAATTTCCAAAGTAAACAAACAAAATGTATCCTCAGCACGAGTGAGTCGAGACGTTTAGACATTTAGTTTGGGAAAATGCAATGGACACTTATAAAGCTGACTCTGCTGCTTTTTCTGCTCCTATTAGCTGCCGCCAGCGGTGACAATGGTTGGGACAGGAAGGAAAGGGGATGGAGAAAAAGTTTAATTTAATTTTTATTTTATTTTTTTTGGTACTCTACTCCACAGCCTGTCTAGACCATAAGCATTTCAACAAATGACGACAGGACTGCCAAAGAATGTGCCTGAATGGTCAGGATACAGGCGAAACTTCCACAGAGTTACGCGTTTTTAGTTGTTGGTGCAAATGCCGTAGGAAGTTTGCCCGGAAACGCCCAAACGGTAAAGTGAACTTGTCAAATAAACGACGGACGAATTTCACTTTGAAACTGTCAACATTTTAAGAAACTAAAACTTTTTTACAGTACCAAGAAGACGCGGCAAGATACAAGATTAGCCATTGAGCGGGCAAGAGCTATACACTGGGAGAAACTAGACTTTACTTGAGAAATATGTACAATTAGCGAAATAATCAAAGATTTTTTTAAATACAGGTTAAATTTAAAAAAAAAAAGTTCATTAGTGGGAACGATTTAAAAATCACTAGAAGTTACAAATAATATGAAGAAGGAAGAACTCATCTTTAAGTCAAATGTTCGGTTTGCAAACCGTTTCCCAAACTCTTCGGACCGAAGAAAGTTTTTCGATAGCATATTGAACTCTAAACCTTTTTACTTTATATTTTATTCTATGCTTGTTTTTGATACAACATGACGTCAAAGTGTTTACCTTTCAGAATAATAAGATTATTTCGTGATGTTTCGAGAATTTCATAATATTTTTTATCCGTAGGACCCGCAGACTCCGACTCTTATACAACACCTTTTTCCAAGAAAACTGAGATAAATTTAATTAAATTATACTTTTAAGTAAATTTAGGAAAGTATATTTTTCGGGGTCGGTTTTAGTTCAGTTTCAGGAGGTTATAAATATAGAAGGTTCGGTTCATGGTCAAAATTCACCGATCACCCGACTTAACAAAAATTTAAGAGACCATTTTTTCCTTTTATTAATGTCAAAAAATAAATCTAAAGTTACAAACTTAAGATACGAATAAAGAACAAACATCGTTACCACGGTTACGTTCAAAAACCGGCCAAAGCTGTGGTTTTACATCTGTATGAGCCATTTAGCACAATCAGTCTTTGCCTTCTTAAGGCCTCTACGCAGTTGCAAAGTAATTTCGAAGTATCATACAAAAATTTGTACGTCTGCCTACTTTTCCAAACTTTTTTTAGAACTTACATTACTTTACAACTCCGCTTTAAGGACCAAATCCCTCTGTTCTGTTTTTCAGGTGCTTCGAATTCGGACCATTCACGGAAGGCATACCCGAATTGCCAGAACCGTGCACGGGGTATTTTCTCTAAGATACTTCGCCTTGAATATAGCCTGAGGTAATACGGTGGTTTTGTGGAAAGGAAAAGGGCTGAGTCGATTTAACAAAAATTTGTTGAGTCAATCTTTAATTTCTTTTTAAAACTTTCAAAATTATTTGGCCGCGCCATTTGGGCGTGACTTAGATTTAAATTTTCTGGCATAAGGTCAAAAAATCGCTATTATTTAGTAAACAAAAAATAAATGACAATTATTAAAAGTGAATACTTCAATTAGATTAAAAAAAAAACCCAAACACCCCCAACCACCCCCACTAATATTTTTTTGTCTCGTTTTATAAAAATATTTGTATCAAATGTACAAAAAATTGGGTGATTTCCAATTTAGGGGCTAATATTTTGTACTTAAGGAGCTCATGCCAACGTTTCGTTTTTTGTCTTACTGTTAAAACATCTTCAGTTTGGTCTATAATTTAACAAAGAATCGTCTTACAAACGAACAATGCTTGAAAATTATTGAGTTTAATATCAAATGCGTGCTCTGTTAAGAAAGTTCTTCGCGCGCTTCTTCCATTTTATGGTCAGTTTAATCGACCCACTGAAGCGACTATTCGGGCTAATGTGACTAAATTTCGCATCAAATTTACAATGTTGGACCACCAACACGCTTACGTAGAGTGCGAACTGAAGAAAATACCGCAGCTGTATCGGCCAGTGTTAATGATGACCATCAATTATCGATTCGTCGCCGTTCGCAGCAATTGGGCCTCTGTTACTCAACAACGTGGAAAATTTTGCGGAAGGATTTAGGTGTGAAGCCTTTCAAAATAAAGCTGGTGCAAGAATTGAAGCCGAACGACCTACCACCACGTAGAATTTTTGTTGAATGGGCTCTGGAAAGTTGGCCGAAGATCCAGTTTTTACCGAAAAAATTGTGTTCAGCGACAAAGCTAATTTTTGGCTAAATAAGCAGAATTGTCGATTTTGGAGTGAATATCAGCCAGAAGCATTGCAAGAGCTACCAATGCATCCAGAAAAAAGTCAAAATTTGGTGCGGCTTTTGGGCTGGTGGCATCATTGGACCGTACTTCTTCAAAGATGATGCGAATCGTAACGTAACTGTGAATGGTGAGCGCTACCGTGAGATGATATCTAATTTTAAACATTAAATTATATGGATCGATTCAAATAAAGATTTCATTCATTTTTCTGAATTTTATGTTTTTTTTTTTTGAAAAACTTTCCTATAGGCTCTTAAAAAATCACCCTTTACTTTTGCGGCGCATGTAGGCGTAAGCAACTAATTATTTTAAAAGGAAATGGCAAGTTATTTGATAAAGCCCATGGTATATAGTGTTATAAATCTTTTTTGCGCAATAATTCGTCTCTCATATAAATCGATATTTGCCAAAATGCCAAAAATATCTGTTAAGATATAAAACAATGCACTCAGAATGGCTTTTAAAAATTTGGAAGTGGAAATTGATCATGAAAATTCCGCAAGATCATCAACCTCCAATATGGGACGACCAAAATTAAGCTATACTGAGGGAGGGCAAAGATTGAAAAGAAAATTGGATTCCGAACTTGCCTTACAGACTAATTTGCGGTTGGGAAGAGGCAAGTGGCAGGGGTCGTGGGTAATGCCAAATTGCACATCTCAAAGCTCGATTTTTATTATTTTATTTTTTTGTCTAAACCATTTCATGTAGTTGTAAGGGCGGGGAAGTTCGGGCGTGGCCCAATTGACGACATTTTTTTTTTTTGAAATTCTAGTTTAATATAAGACACATTTACACAAAATTTTAAAGGGGCTAGCTTTATTTTTTAGACTTTATGCCAAAAATTTGGCTAATCGCCCATAGTGCAGTGGTTCAAACTTGAACAATTTTTCAAACTGATGAGTTTTTGTATATTTTTGGTAATAAATGTTAAATTTGGTTTTTCTTTTGTTTTAAAGATGTACCAATTCTGAAGAAAAATGAATAAGAAAATTTTATATATTTTTTAAATTAGTTGAGTTATTGTTGTTTTACTAAAGTGCTACTTTTGTACCTTATTTTCCCACTTTGATGGACAGTAAAAAGTGCATTTTACCTCGTTTTAAGTTCTGGAGTGAAAATTTTTGTACAATGCATATTTATAAACAAAATATAAAAAGATACACCTGCGTTTTTTTGCCTTTTGTCAGAATTTCCGATTTGAACATATCAATCTAAATGAATTAATTGTCTATTGAGATGAAATCTCAATCGGTTTCGCTTTGCAAAAATTGTAACTTTAGAACGGAAAGAGATATTTAAAAAAATTCCAATGGGAAGGTGATAGAGAATTTCAACAGCTTTAAAGTAAGTTTAAGTTCATCATTGTAGGTCCACAGGGTGACTCAGGATCGGCTGCCAAAGTGCCTAGTTTAATACTCTAAATGTTGCAAGAAATAGGCAGAAATAAATATAACTTTTTAAAAATAATTATTTGTTGGTAATAAATATTTTTAATGAAAATTAATTTGTTTACCAATCAAAAGTTAGATTTTTTAAATTTTGTTAATTTTAAGTACTTTTTCAACCGCATTTTTAATAAGTCGATTTAAAAAACTTAAAATTTTTTGCCTGTTATTTTGCAACATTTTCGGCGTATTAAACTTGGCACTTTGACAGTCGATCCTGAGTCACCCTGTTGACCTACAATGATGATTGTAAACTTGTTTGAAAGTTATCGAATTTCTCTGTCACCTTCCCTTTAGAATTTTTCAAATATCTCTTTCCGTTCAAAAGTTACGATTTTTGCAACGCTAAATCAGCGAAACCGACCACTGTGCGACGGAAGAAAATCAGTCCTATTACTTTCTGGACAAACCCTGGATATAAATGTCTCATAAAAAAATAACCTGCTTGACCTCCTTAATCGAATATTATCTTATATACAGCACTTACAAATTTGAGATATAGTAGGCTTTGCATTTAATATTGTTGGTTAGAAAGTGGAATTGTAAGATTTTAATATCATTCAACTTCCAGCTCCCATCGAGCTAGGTATTCTTTTTTTTTGTATTATTTTAAAGTTTTTGTAGTTTTCTTGTAGCTTCATCATAAATAGTCCGATTTTCAAATCGGGACAACAAGATGAAAGCATATGAAAAACATTCAAATAAATATACTTATTTAAGTAGTCAGCATTTCTTTTTTCTTAATCTTGTCTTCGTGGAAAATTGTATTTTTCAAGATTTCATGTGATTTTGGTACCTCTCACAGCATCTCGACAGGCTAAATGATCTGATTATGATGGAAGCAGTTCTAGAAGCACAAGCTACAGCTACAGCTGTATATGAAATATGGAAAATGTGTGCTGGCTTTGCTCCGGCTGCTTCGAGTATTTTAATAGTAGTTTCTTGAAAGCTATTGACGAAATTGTCAGCACGGATCTGAGCAATAGAGTTTCATATTTGATTTTGTGCTCAGTTTACTGCTCCGCTCTTTTCGCATTCAGAGCAAGAGTAAAGTTTGCTTTTAAGCCTTTTTTATTCATGAAATTTTTTGGTAACACTGGTAACACCTGATTAAACTGAAAGGTGAATTTTTAATTTAAACTTTTTCAATCGATCATTTTTTTCTTTCTGTAACTTGGTTGACAGCTGTGCGAAATTTCACATCAAAATATTCATTTAGGCACAAATCGTTGACAAAAAATCGATTATTTTTCTGGGCCCTGCTGCTGTAGCGCACATTATTTGGCTCAAAACTTGATTATCGTTCAGTCGATCTTTATCTTTATTCCTTCGGCAGATCGGACGAAGCCATGTCCGACTAGCAGTATCAATAGACCAGAGCATAAAGAAAGTTTTATATAATTTTACTTTGACGGAGAACCACTAATTTACGAATAGAAAATACCAAAACGGAACCAAATTAGTAAAGATGCAAAGATATCATCAGATCCACTATTTTCGCTTGCAACTCGAAATCAAATTATTAATTAATTTTTATATAAACTATTTATTAAGTTTTAGAAACAACAATTGTTTTAAGGATGTTGCACTCAAATTAAACCTTATGTCCGAGAAGTATTAATTTTAAGGCAGAAAATACCCTCTCCACGCTGACTTGAGTCGCTGAAACGCAATGAATTATTATGGCCATTTTTTTTTCTTCCTTTTTGTCTACCCTTTGTCTCATCTTTAATATTTATCTCCAACTCCTTTTTGTACGTGGAACTACGTTCACCTGTATGGTGTCACTTGAGGTTGGTGATATGGTTTCCCGTTAAACACCGATTACAAATTTTGCAAACATATTTATTTTCCACAGAGTAAAAATTATAAAAATTCCGGATGAAAAAATCGCATTTACGACCCATTATATTTCCATATAATTTCCAAAGCACAAGTGAAGTATTTGAAGTTTTAAACGCAGACCACAATAGAACGAGAAAGCAAAGCAAACTTCGTTTTCACTTGCTTTCAAATAATTAATTTTTAATTATGTATTGTATCCAGAGATTAAAACCCGATCGAATAACGGTTTAGGTTACAGTTACTGCTTTGGCCGATCCCTTTGTTACGGTTACGGTTATATTACGGTTGTGAGAAAAGGGTTTCGGTTAGGGTTACGGTTTTTAGAATTATTCGGTTTCGGGCTTTGGTTACGGTTACGGTTATTAGCGTAAAAAATTACTTTGACAAATCTTGCCCCATTTGGAATCTCATTTATTCAGTAAATGTACTTAGTTTAAATTTCTTATTCAGAATTTTTACCAATTTTTTCGACTATTTTTTTGATAACTCAAAAAGATCTGGAAATATTGTTGATTTGTTTCCCCACCATTCCAATATGTCTACCTTGCGTAGCAATCTTTTTTTTGTTTTAGAAAACAAATTAAATAAAGAATTGAGATTATTGTTAATTATAACTGTTTAATTTTTAGATTTTTTTGCACGTTATACCGTGATCATATACGCGTATACTGCACTGCAAATTTCCGTCAAACTTTAAATCGGGCTTATTCCCTAGATAATTCAATCGAATTAATGTTGTCCATTACTCGAGTGCGCAATTGCGAGTGTGTGTGTGATCTTTCTAACAATCAAACATGTACATTTTCGTTTAACTAAGCACGCACCCTGTGCAATTAACAAGGTAAAGCCGTCAGCCTCTGCTGAGGGCCAATATATGTATGCCTAGGTTCACCTTATTAATTCCACCATAATAGACAGAGTGCTACGCAATAGCCAAAACTGGCAATGTCCTTTGCCCTCTTGATAGGGAATTGAAAAACGCCCGTCCTGAAATTAAACACAAAGTTAATGTTTCTTTGCTAAAAAAAACCAGCAAAACGCACTTCCATTACACAAAAACATTTTATTTTACAAACATTTCCGCCTCCGGTCCAAGGAGCTGGCTGTGGCTATGTATATTACCTCTAGTTCAATGTGCTAATTCTAATCTTTCGATGCGTTTTGGTTTGTCGTTATAGGAGTATGTCTCCAAAATAAAGAACACTGCTTATACCTCCAGCCCCACACAAAATGCATCGGAAAGTTGTTGCCTGTTGCCTGGTCACACTACATAGTCGGAGCGGCTCTGGAAATTATCAAACAATTTTCGCTCCAAAAAAATGTCCAGCCTCTGAGTACCTAGCTTCAATGCTATATGACTGTTTAGCACCAATGTATATATGATACTTTACAGGCACTTCGTTAGCAACAGTGCGGCGCATAATAAATAAGCAGCCAACTTTAGTGAATAAATTCATATGTATGTAAAATGTTCATTGTACTGTATCTAATCAAAATTTTTACTAGTAGAGCAAAAACCGAAATTAACCCATATATTTGTTTCGGTTACGGTACTGATAACCGGTTATGTAAATAAAGGTTATACGGTTACGGTTATAAGAAAAAAAATTTCGGTTACGGTTACGGTTTCGGTTTCAAATTTTGAAGTGTTTTTAGCGGTTACGGTTTTAATCTCTGTATCTTTAATTGTATTCAAGTATGCGCCTATGCCAAAATGCAGATTACTCTGAGCACCAAAACGATTAAAATTTTACACACGAGCATACACAAGTATCGTGGCACCATAGAAATGATTACTTTTACCGGTAATCTTACTATGCCGGAATCACTCGTGCAAATTTTAACTACAGATTTATGCTACATTAGTCCGATCTGAACCAAAGTTAGCACGATGGTAGTAGGACTCAAGGTATGTGCATACGCAATTTAAGGTACCGATAGCTTGTATAACTCGCCAAATAATGGAAGTCAACGTTTATTTTTAAGTTTTAAAATAAACGTTGCAAAATAACAGTTATTTTTATTTTTACAATTATGTGACCCAGATCCTACCCAGATCGTCAGCGTGCTCACATCTGAACTAGATCCGTTCGTGAGCCTTCGAGCCAGAGCCCGCCTATGATCCGGGCACACTGAGAACCATGATGGCGGGGGGGCCAGATCCTATCCAGATTGCCACGTCTGCCAACCAGATGCCAAGCTGTGCCTTATGCAATGTAGCTGGCTAACAGCATTGCCGATCAGTTTGTGTCACGAGAAAGATGTTGTCGAAAATGGAACCTTGCTCTCTTGTCAGGGGAATTGCCATGCAAAAGCTAACCAAATGTAATTTTGTTTTTATTTACATTTTTGCAGACAACAGACTTGTGGCGCTTGGATAAGAAGGTGCTCTCCATCTAAAGCACCAATGCAATAGAAGAAGTTCCACTTATCCTCAAAGCCTTTAGCAATATTAAGCCAGTCAGCAGCTGTACCTGGAATCTTGCTTTTGTCGAATGAATCAAAGTGGATAATATGCAGAAACAGGTGTTAATGAAGTCCATGTTGGATGCCATGTGTGCAATATCCACCTGAAACTTATCCTATGCTCTGAATTCGGTGACTATATAGCGTCCAATTTGCGTAAATACGAAGATGAGTCAATAGAAGTCAATTGGATGAATTTGACCAAATTGAAGGAGTGGAAATAATTATGAGGTTCTGGAGGATCTTAAAGATATTAGCTTCGACATTAAGTGCTATAACTCCTACCTCCATGTACACTAGACCGTACGTGCCTTATAGAAAAGTAATTTTTTGTCTAGTTCTTTGCGCAACATGGCTAAAAATGTCTGTATATTTTATAGAAAATTTATCAAAAATCCAAAATCAGATATATTGCGGTTTGATGGCCTCGAGAAGGCTTTTAAAGTTCCAATTTCCCCTTAATTTTGTTTTTGAGTTGCTAGAAACGTCATAGTAGGCTGACAAAAATTTTGTGAAAATTGTAAAAAAAAAAATATTTCAACAAATGTTTCGTACAATTGATTCAGCAACACAATGGGACGGCACCAAATTGATGATTATTGCTGATTATGGCATATCCTTATTGCCTTCAAACTACACAAATATGCATTGTAAAGGAAAAATATGAATGGCATATTCAACTATGCACTTGTAATTTATAAAAATAAAAAAATGTTAAGGTTCTACCGAGAATTGAACTCGGTTCGCCGGATTTAAAATCCAGAGTGCTTATCACAACACCATTGAACATATAATTATATAAACATTTATAAATATAATTTAACGTAAAATATTTCATTTATTTGTTCGACACTTTTATAAAAGGTCTCTGTCTACATTGACAATTCAAAGATAAATTAAGGAGAAATTTGAACTTTTAAAAGCCTTCTCGAGGCCATTAAACCTCAATATATCTGATTTTGGATTTTGGATAAATTTCCTATAAAAATAAGGAGAATTTTTGCTTGTGCAAAGGGTCACATGTTAAAAAATCGTATGGAGAAATGTCCGGTCTAATGTACACATATCAAATAAATAAACATATGTAATTAAATACTTTTAATTACATGTTTTCAACACTTTTTTAAATAGCATCGCATGTTTCTGGAATTATTCCACTTATGAGAGAGATGTCATGCCGGATCCTGAAGCCAAATGTAGCCAGGTGAAATGGACTCACGATAATTCGTTGTCTGCTTTCTGATAAGTGGCATTACCCATCTACGAGCTGATCGAAAGTTGCTGCATCCATGCGCACAACAACTCTCCATTAAACTTGGCCATAATGCCTTCTTCCCTTCGCTTCGGCTTGGGTTCATCATCATCTTCGTCCAGGACCCACAACGCCACAACAGCACAAAAATACACGAATACACCCTAAATGACGCATATTAACCTTTATCAAAATTTTTAAGTCGCAAAAAAACCAAACAAGGTGGTCACAGTGTGACTTAAAAACGAACCTGATCGATATGCTTGTCACAGAAAAAATAGTTCAAATGAGCTAGTTTTGAGCTAACTCATTAGAATCAGCTGTTCAATTAATTGTTGTCACAAACGTGCCACCCTCCGGCACAGAAACACTGTGACGCCAAATGAGTACTGGTGTTCACATTGAAAAGTACTCATTCCTGTGACACACGATTTCTGTGACAAGCCATTTGCCGTTCACATTGCGCTGTGACACTGTGACATTGAAACGTGCCGCGCTGTGCCCCAATGTAAGCCCGGCCTAAGTCTTCCCAACAAGATATGTTTTATTATCTTACCAAAAATTTTATCAACGGTCTTAGAATCGATGAACCACGGAAAGAAACAAAACCCTAGGTTCACAAAGTAAAGCAACTTATCCGAGAACTTAACCTTCTGTATAATTTCAAAGGCTTGCTTGCAGCCTTGGTCGGTGTTTCTGATTTGTGCCATTCCGGCATCAACCCATTATTAGTAACATTTCGATTTTGTATACCCTTGGAGAGGGTATATTAAAATTGTCCTGGTGTTTGTAACGCGTAGAAACATGACGAGCTGCTCAGTTTTAAAGCTATCTTAACCAAACTTTGCACAAAGTCTTTTGGTGCAAAAACGCTGCACATTTGTCGGAAATGACCGGATCGGATGACTATAGCATATAGCTGCCATAGGAACGATCGGTCGAAAAACTAGTACTAGTGAGAAAAACTTGTTTTCTTCAACGCAAAGTTCTCCAAACTTCGTATTTATAGGTTTTCTATGCATTCACATACTACCCCCAAGTTTTATGAAAATCGGATTATTATATAGTACAGCTGCCATAAAAAGATTGGTCTGAAAAAAATTCTTAGTGAGAAAAGCTTTTTTTGTTTCAATGGTAGCGTGTTTATACTTTCGAGTTATATAATATCAATATCGGATGAATATATCGTAAAGCTGCCATACTAAAAACTGGCTGGCATATATCATGCTCCAAGGGTATATAAACTTCGGTCGTGCCGAAGTTAGCTTTCCTCTATTTTTTTCCAACTAGTTTTCGATTTTCTCTCAGTGAATGCTTCTGAAAATGGGCAATTAAATCTCGCCCATACGCCCACAAAACGTCGGGAAAACTAACTAAGTAAGTAAGACTATGTAGAGAGAGAGAGCTTACAGTTTACCTGAAAATTAAATTCAAAAATTTTGCTGACTAAAGCAAAAATAATTCCTTTTCGCCTCGTATGTGCGCCGCTGGCGGCAATTTCTTGTACAACAATTTGTGAGTTTGCTGCTGCGCTCAGCACTCACGTAATGAGCATAAACTACAGGCGCAGGCACCTCCCACACACCTACCCTGGACTAAGAGAATATCGCGCTGCCGTGCACATAATTGGTGTAAAAGTTTGAAAATTATCACGGAAGCAAAGCCGAAACACGTACATCACAACGTAACGGACGCGAGTTGGCATAATGGCCTAAACAGGCCAAGCGACCTGAATACCGCCCCAAGCAGGGTTCATCTCATGGAGAAGCGTGGGTAAGTTTGTCTGACTCGACTCTGCACTAATCCCGGACCCTAATTACTCATGAAAACCAGCTAGAGGTTAGGACTCTCGTGCAACAATTACTAACACCACTTTGGAATTTTCATGTTTTTTTTATTCGTATTTTCGGTGGTCGGTCATTTAGTGAAGTCAACGAGCTTATCGTAATAACGGAAAATGTTTCACTTTGCGAGTCGACTAAACTCAAGAGGTTTCCGCTTCAGTTCGGGCCTAACAATTAGGTAAAAGCAGCGATTAAAGTGTGGGCAAAATGTAAAAAGTACAGTTGATAAGGTAAAAGCAATATACATTTAGTTTGAAATGAGCAGCACTTCAAAGACGATTTGTCCTAATATTTTGGCAAGGAGTGAGGAATGAGCGCAGGGACTTTTGGGTCTCAGCCAAATGTTCGGTAAAGGTTGTTCAATTTATTGAACTCACACACAAATTGCACAGTTAGTTAGTTGCTCATTAGCCAGTTTACTTATCAATTATTCTTAGCTCTAGTAATTATTTGATGTAATCCTGACTTTATGACCCAGTTTCAAAGCTTTGAGAAACGCAAAGAACACCGGGAAAAAAATCACTGAAACAATATATAGATTAACAGAGTGAGCAGTCCTTAAAGTATAGGGTAACTGAACAAAAAATCCTTGAGTAGAGCTTAACTGAACTGAGTCAAAAAAATACTTGGCGAACAGTCAATTATGAATATACAAAACTCACTAAAAACAAGGGGCACCGAACTAGAGAGACTAAACTTAAGTCACCGATGAAGAGTTACTGTACAAAAGTCACTTAAATAAAGTCACTGAACAAGAGTAACCGAACAAGCACACCTAGAACAAGAGTCACTGAACAAAAATCACAGCACTGATTCACCGAACAAGAGTCACTATACAAAAGTCACTAAACAAGAGTCACCGAAGAAGACACTTAACAAAAGTCACAGATCAAGAGTAACTATGCAGAAGTCACCTAATTAAAGTCACTGAACAACAATAACCGAACAAGCACATCTAGAACAAGAGTCTCTGAACAAAAGTCACTGAACAAGAGTCTTTATACAAAAGTCACTTTACTAAAGTAACTGAACCGAAAAAGAGCCACTGAACACTAAACAAGAGTAACCAAACAGTGGTACCAAAGACATTAAAATATGAAGATGAGTAACGCCATACTATTTTTTTGCACACGATTTTTCGGTGCTGGCTTTTCAACTGGCTTTTGGCTCTCTTGAAATTTTGTTCAAAAGCCAGAGAGAGAGCGCTCTAGAGCCAGCCGCATTTTTGTACGCATACAGCGACAGCCGACGACTGTAAGTGTTAGGGTGGGTCAATTTTTTTATGCGATAAGCGTATAGCAGATTCGGAATTTGCGATGAATTCTAAGAAAATTTCACGAAGAAACCCCATGTCTAAAATGAATTCCTAGCCCCGCTGCAAGCGAAAAAAATTTAAGGTTGCAATGTATATTGGTATATTGAGGTTTGTACGGTTTTTTTTAAAATAATACATTTTGTAAAGATATTATATTTTATTCTGATTC